>CAUYTI010075641.1:0-71924 GCA_963575145.1 Galago senegalensis | reverse complement strand
ACCATCCCCCCCCCCACCCAACCCCCCCCCCACTCCTTAAACTATCCCCCCACCACCCTCAATTACAACCTTCACCCATCCCTCCATCCATCACCCATCCCTCCATCCACTCACCCATCCCTCCATCCACTCACCCATCCCTCCCTCCACTCATTCATCTATCCATCCACTCACCCATCACTCCCTCCACTCATTCATCTATCCATCCATCACCCATCCCTCCATCCATCACCCATCCCTCCATCCATCACCCATCCCTCCATCCACTCACCCATCCCTCCATCCACTCACCCATCCATCCATCCATCATCCATCCCTCCATCCACTCACCCATCCATCCATCCATCACCCATCCCTCCATCCACTCACCCATCCCTCCATCCACTCACCCATCTATCCATCCACTCACCCATCCCTCCATCCACACACCCATTCATCCATCCACCCACCCACCTACCTATCCACTCACCCACCCATCCAGCCAGCCATCCACTCACCCACCCACCTATCCACTCAGCCATCCATCCATCTGTCCACCAACCTATCCACACACCCACCCATCCAGCAGCCATCCACTAGCCCACCCACCTTCCCATCCAACCATCCATCCATCCACTCACCCACCCACCTATCATCCACTCACCCATACATCCACCCACTGCCCATCCATCCCTCTATCTACCTATCCATCAGTCCATCCATTCATCCTTACGTCCATGGATTTATTCATCCATCATCTACCCCTTTCTTCCTTCCAACCATCTATTTACCATCCTTCTTTTTCTCTTTCTCTCTCTTTCCCCCCTCTCTTTCTTTCTTTCCTTTCTTTCAACCATCCATCAATTTTTCCACCCACCCATCCATCCACCCACCCATCCATCATTCAAGCCTTCCTTCCTTCCTTCCTTCCTTTCTTTCTTCCTTCCCTCCTTCTTTCCTTCTTCGGAAAGCATCTCTCGTGTGCCAGGAACGCTGCTCAGAAAACACTGGGAAGAATCAGAGGAATCTAGTGGAGCAGAGGAAACATGTCTATAGACATCTGGAGCACCGCATGGGCCTGATAACTTCCCTGAACAAGTGCAAACCACAGTCTGCAACAAGGTGAGGGAAGAAACAGAGCACCGTGGACTTTGTCAGGCAGGAGAGAGGCTGGAGGGGGGAGCCGGATGGGGGAGTAGGATGGGGGTCACTCTCAGACATCACAGACACACCTTTCAGGACAGACACCCACACCCACATCACACACACCCCTCACCCCCTCATCACACAGCTCACATCACACACACCCCTCAGCCCCGCATCACACAGCCCACATCACACACACCCCTCACCTCCGCATCACACAGCCCACATCACATGTGCACACGCCCCTGAGGCTCTCCCAGTGGGGCTGATGGGCAGAAGTTCTGGATCAGGAGACTGGGCACCAACCACAGACACAAGGGCAGTGGCCATTGTCTACAGCCTGGAGCAGAAACCCAGAGTTACCTCAAGTCTTAGCTGCCCCCTCAACCCTGGCCCCAGCACAGAGGTGGAGAAGCCTTTGTCTCCATAGAACCCAAAAGCCCCCTTTGCTAGAAGGGCTGCCACCTCCCAGCCCCTCTGTCCCCCATGTTGCCCTTGCACCTGCTGCAGAGACCCTCTCAATCCCTGGGCTCTGGTCCCGCCAGGTTGGAGGCTGCATAGGCTGAGGTGAGCAGGGCACACACGACAGCCGCCATCCACCTGGGGGGTCTGGATGTGTTGAGGCCCCCATGTGGCTGGCACTCTCTCCAGAGAGCACTTGGTGGGCCCCGTCCTGCAACTGGGACTTGATGTCCCTCCCCTGGGTCTAGACACAGCCTCCTGACATTCTGATCATGACTCCTCAGACGCCCACACCAGCCCCCGTAGTGGACTACAGGGACAGAACCACCTTCACGCCATGAAAAGATCGTCCCAGAAATACAGGCGCACAGCAGGGAGCAGCCTCGGGGCCGACACCTGGAGAGTGGCCTTGGAACAAGGACCAACCTTCACAACAGCAGCATGTACTCAGGGAGACCCAGATAAAATGGGGACAGTCTGCATCGAAGGAGCAACCAGGACACACAAGGACTCTTGGAAATAACAGAATGTCTGAGAGGAGAAATTTAAAAAAATAATGGAATTAATAAATAGCAAACTAGACAGTGGTGAAATAAACACATCAGTCAGAGGCTGTTTACAGTGGAGTCCCAGCACTCTGAGCAAAGACAAGGGAGGCGGGATGGGGCAGAGTCAGTGTGGAAAACAGGACTGGGGAACGTGTTCCCATGTTTGAGAAAGGGGCGGTGTCAGCAGAGGAAACGGGACACAGAATTCTGAGATGGAAAACCGAAAAGACAGCAGCGGATGTCGTCCCAAATGCATCATTCTAAGAGTAGACAACCGTCTACAGCTTTCAGCTTGAACATGACAGAAGACCAGACCCGTGGTGGCCACCATGAGCTCACCCTGCCCATGCAGTGGCACACCCCGGTGCCCAGGGCTTTGATCCGACAAGAGGGCAACCCTCCAAGTCTGTACCAGTGAGTCCACAGACCCCGAGGGGACATGCACCACTCAGCTGCCACTTTAGGGGAAAGACTTTGCAACAGTGTCTCCACCCCTGGGAAAGCAACGAGGGTGCCTGTCTCTGCATGTGTGACACCAAAATCTGCTCCACCCCCTCTGCAAAGCAAACCAGTACGCATGTCAGGGAAGGGAAAAGGTGACATTCGACGGGCTGTGTGATGTGGGGTGAGGGGTGTGTGTGACGTGGGTTGTCTGTCCTGAAAGGCGTGTATGCAGCTATGAGGAAAGTCACTGGGCCCTGGAGCTGCAGCCATGCTGGGCACTCTGTGGGCCCCCCCCCAGCCATCCTGAGTTGTGTCTCAGAGTCATACATAGTAATACACAGTACACCACATGTTGGGGACTTACTTTTTCTATCAATCAGAATAGTTGAACTCTCTGCAGTCATGACTCTGATTCAAGTGCATTCTGAGTCTCTGCCACCCCAAAGCTGGTTCCTGGACCGGCAGCAGAGTTGCCCGTGGCGCAGCCTCACACCCTGTGAGAATGTAGAGACGCAGGCTTTCTCCTGAGCCTCCAAACCAACGTCTGCACTTTGGCAAAAGCTTCAGCTCTTCCAAGATGCCTCAGAGCAGAATCAGCTGAGCACTGTGTCACCATGCACACCCTATGACAGCCCGGGCCTGCTCAGAGGCGGAGAGGTACCACGTCACACACACCTGGGGCACCCTGCTGCTCCCTGTCCAGACTGGCCCCTGGCTCTGCCCCTGAGACTGAGCCAGCAGGCTGCCAGTCTGCCTGCGAGCCCAGACATACAGTTCCCAGTCCTCTGGGGATGGTCTTAGGCTGGTGAGGCTATCAGGACAGCTGTGCAGCCAGGCGGAGTCCAGCCTCGGGGTCACATCATGATGATCACCTACTGAATGATCAGTATTGGGGTGTCAGTGGCAGGGCCTGAGGGGACTCTGAGAAGAGTCACCCCATTCTTTTCACCTCTGGGTGAGGGTTCAAAGAGTACTGGCCACCAGGTCAGAGTCCACGCTGCTGCCTACCAAACTGGACTCAACGGTGCCATCCCCACAGCCGGAACCAGCCTCCACCCCACCTCACCCCGCGCTGCCCTCCCTGGGTGTGCTGTCTCTGACGAATGCCTTGTGCAGGGGCAGGGGAGGAAATGCAGTGTCCGCTTTCAAAGTAGAGGATGTGAAATGTCCTGCCAGGCCAGACCCACGCAGCAAGCTCCGATCAGGGCAGGGGTGCCGGGGAGGGCGAGCAGCCTGCAAACAGCTGGCTGGCCAGGCAGGGCCGTCGCCTCAAGGGCACTCACGCCAGGCTCACCTGGGTTGACAGGGCCCTGGTGAACCCACCAGCTCACTGGCCACTGGGGTGTCCCCCAGGGGACAAAAGCAGGTCCTTGCCAGGCTTCCTCGCTCCTACCAGCCTCTCTGCACCTCTCCCAGCTGTGACCTGGTGCTGGGAGCCCTGGGCAGGACCAACAGTGGAAGGTGCCACAGGCCCACCGCAGGCCTGTCTGAGATCAACTTCTAAACCTGGACAACCCACGGCAGGGGTGGCAGAGCTGCCCTGTGCAGGCTGGACCCCACTGCTTCTAACTCCATTTTCAAAGGACCTTGAGGATGCTGTGACTGTCTCTATGGGAACAGGAGGAAAGGACAGCAGGTAGCCTGACCTCTCTCTGAGGCAAACACACATCAAGAAACAGCCACACTGCTGAGATCCGCTGGTGTTTAGGCCTTCCTCCAGACAGCCGCCAGTGCCCCTGGCTGTGCCTCCTCCACCAAGGTGTCCCAGTTCTTGAAGGGGTCGTCTGGCACATCCTCCCTGAAATGAAGCAGTAACTGTCACAGGCTGGGCCCTCTGCTCTCTCTTCTGTCTCCTGGGCCCTTTTTCATAGGGGAGGATGGAAGCTTCACCCATGGGATTCTCGAGAGGTGAGCGGTGAGCGTACTGAGAGGTGAGCGGTGAGCGTACTACGCCGACCCCGCCCGGGTGGCAGGGTAAAGCCCCATTGCCCCTGTGTGCTGGGACCTCTCCTCCACAGAGCGGGCTTTCCCAAGAATAACACCCACAGCTCCCAGGGCTCCCGCAGACTGACCAGTGCCTGCTGCCCGAGAGACACATGGCAGCACTCTCCGCTTTGGAAGCCCCTGCAGGACCTCAGGGTTTCTGGGGCTGGTGGCTCAGGACATGGTCAGGTGCTGGTGCAAGGTCAGGGAGCCGGCACAGGCTGCTATGCCCGTGTTTGCTGCCGGTACCAAGGACATCTCCTGCACCGGGTCCCCCTGCTTGGATGGCATCCCAGTGCGCTTTGGTCTGGACAGTCATCAGGCAGAGTGGGGTTAATGATACTAGCAGGACTCCATCTCCCCAAGCCCTGCCCCTCTGTCCCAGCTCATCAACTGGAAAGGAGGAGGGCAGCCCTGCTGGGAGTGGCCTGGCTCCTCCAAGGGAGTGAGAGCTTCAGGGCAGGGAGGACTGGCACAGAGTAGCCAGGGGACTAGAGGGAGCTGACCTCTTCTTGTTCCCTGGGGCCTCCAAATTCAGGAACTGCTTCCCCCCATGAGTTCTGACTTTTCCAGATGTCACTAAATTCAGCTTCCAGTCACATCAAAAATCACCCTGCAGGGCCCCATGTCAAGCTGATGGTGCCAAAAGTGCCTTCAGGGACCATCCGGTCAAGTGATGCCATTTCACAGAAGGAAAGACCAGGCCATGGGAGGGGCAGGGGTTGGACATATCCTGGGTCACAGGCAGGGCGGAGTGTCTGCTGGAACTTGGGTCTGCAAAGCCCTGGACTGGCAACCCCCTTCTCATCCTTAGCAACTGACATACGGGTCCATCCCCAGGGATGTGAACTTCATATGAGGGAGAAGGGGGCCTGCGAATGGGCAATTGAGGAAGAGCCCCAAAAAGAGGCTGAGCAGCACCTCGCTAGTGGGTGGCCACGGCTGGGACTTCAGGGAGTGGTCAGGAGCACGCAGACTGGGGTGGGGTCAATGAGTCCCACACATAGGATGTCAGACATGCCAGAAACCACAAATGATGGTGGCCACACCAGGCACTTCCTGCGTGCCAGGCCCATACATCATGTGTGGGATGGTGGGAGGCTTAAGCTCATCTCAGGAGTGGCACCCCTAAGCTTTAACATGAACATGCCAGGCTCTTCAAGGACAACCTCTCTGGTCACAGAGCAGAGAACAAAGCTGGGCATTAAACCCGGGTGACAGGGCCCACGGCCTGTTCCCCAGATGGTGCCACCACAGGCTGTGCTTCTGGGGAGATGAGGCCAGGAAGTGGGAGAGAACCAGGCTGCTTCTATTTCCCATGAGCAGTTTATAAACTGGGGCTGGGAAACTGTCCCAAGTAAGGAAACGACTGTGATGGTGAACTTCATGCATCACCAGTGTCCAGTTCCCAAAGTCAGTCTGGAAAAAATAGGGAATTTTTAAGATGCCAAACAGTTAACAGAAATAACTATACCTCAATCTACTGTACTGGGCAATCTTTTCTTGAATGACTCAGATAAAAAAGTGCTAGTTCTGAAATTTTATGCATATAAGCTCCTGTATTAAGAAGGTATAAACCTCACCAGGGCGTGGGAGAGCTGTGCTGTGACCCACTGCCCAGTCCCCAAGAACCCCAAGACTGGCAGACATGAGAGGAGAGGTGCAGGTGCCCCGAGGCAGAGATTCCACAGGGAGGTGGGGGCTGTTTAACCTTGACCTCCAACAAGGGGGCCTTTTGCCTCCCGGGCTCTGGACTCAGTTCCTTTTGGCCCATCTCAGATTCTCAAACTTCTGCCCCACGTGAGCAAAACTGATCTCTGTTGTGAAACATGATATTAAGAAATCAACCAGCACACTCAGGGCTGAAGACTTTGCCTGAATTGAGGTGGAAACAGCTCATAGAATCTGGAATGACGAATAAAAATAATAGAGGGAAAAAGAATTTCAGATGCGGGACAGGGGGAGTGAACCCCTGACAGACAGGGGAGTGACAGGCCGGGAGACAACGGGGTGTCCTGGTGGATGCTGGCAACAGGCATGTGGAGTGGGGGTGAGTGGCCGTCATGGTGGGTCCCAGTCAACACTCCAGCACGTAACCAGTGAAACAGGGTGTGCACAGCTCAACGGCAGGTGAGAGGTGAATGAGAATGGACAAGTGGTCAGCTGCTCCGTGAATAAACCCCGGGGGTGAGTTTCAGCATCCAACCCGACAGGTGCTTCAAGCTCAGCTCTCCCCAGGTGGTCTGATTCTCCTGCACACGGTGGCTTCTACTCAGGCGGAAAGATGTCTTAGTGAACTCCGTAGACAAGCACTTGGGTCTCTCAGAGAGAGTGGCCGAGGCAGCAAACACACCCAGACAGACTCAACATTCCACGTGGAAATGGTGTGAGCTCCCAGACGGGAGACGGAGGAAATGGCTCCCAGCTCCCGGCTCCCAGACGGAGAAGCTGCCAGCCAACCCAGGACCACCGCTGCCCTTTGAACAGCCACGTTTTCTTATCTCAGGGCCTCCACGTCCTGTCAGGACCTCTGCCTCCCCCTTGCTCAAATACCTCAGAGATGTGTCAGGGAAGGACGTCTGATAGGCTGTCCCCCACCTTCTGGCTCACCCCACAGCTGAGTTCAGATGCCTGGGAGCCCACACACAGGGACAGCACAGACAGGAGCAGAGGTCAAGGCTTAAATGCAGGCCCACGGTGAAGAAGACACACAGGACTCCAGGCAGTCACCTGCCAGGACTGGGACAGAGAGGGAGCTGGAACCAGAGGGTCTTAACAAGCACAGCTCTGCTCTCTGCTGACAAAGATTTACCAGGAGTCGAGTCCTCTGGATGGGGTCAGGATTACCTAGCAGTTCTTAAAAGCACCCTAGAGCTGGTGTTTCCTTGGGAAAACGTCAGGAGGTTCTCTCTCAGCAAAAGACATCCTCCGGACTCCATCAGACAAGGAGCAGCAATTCCTGACATTTCATTTTTGTGATTCCAACGTCTAATATCATGATCCACAAATCCAATAGGCTTCCTTTGCCTGGAAGTGGGAGGCTGAGGAACTGGGGGGCCGGACAGCACGGAGTCCGGGAGGATCTGAGAGTGAGAGCCGGCTGCTGAGATCCCTGCAGCCCACACAGGAGCCGCAGCGGCACCCGTTTCACCAGCAAGGCTGCCCCGTGGCATCTGAGAACTTGAAGGAACTGACTGCTTTGGTGCTGTCTGCCATGGTGGTTCCGATGTGGGAAGGGTGGGTCAGGGGCAGGGGGAAGAGAACATCCCCGGAAACGGCTCACACTCTGTCCCTGACGCAGACTCTGGACAGCAACCCCCTTGCCCCCGATGGCTCTCAGCCTCAAGGGCTGAGGGGAGAGATACAAAAATGTGTTCATTATTGTGCATTTTTAAAACATCAAAACATCAGATTGGCACCTCACATTTATAAATTGCAGCATACGCAAATAATTTTTACAGCATTTATTTTATTTTGAGTTTTGGAATAGGAAAAAAATACCCAAATTATTCTCCATTTTCCTAAACAGTGAATTTTCCCCCAAACATCTGCACATGAGCGTACATCTCTACTCACATTCCTGCAAGAACACAAACCCTATACACCAGATAATTCCATTTCCTGGATTGTTTGGTATATAGAATGTGTTTTATCTTTTTAAAAAGCTTTGTGAAATTGTGGGCTCATAATAACCAACTCCTATGCTGAGGACCACGGGGGCAAAGCATTTGAAAACACCTATCTGCATCCTGATGGAGAAGCCCTGACCCAAACTACAATCCAGACAGAGCCGGCTGCTCCTCCAGATGTGACTGCTAAGGTCGCCTTCACGACCTCTGCTGAGTCTGGGGCTCCAGGGCTGGGAAAAGGTTGAGAGGGAGCCTTGTGCACTCTGGGGCCTGTGCCAGCCCTGGGAGTGGGGGCTAGGATGTGCCCAGGAGGGCATCGGAACTATTTTAAAGGACACTCACGCGTCCTCCTGTCTGGCAGGATTGGCCTGTAGTCGTTTGTGGAAATCATATACGCACATAGCTGTGTCTTTTCCCAAATACTCCCCAGTATCTTTTCATTGGTTGCCTGAGTTTGGAAGCCAGAAAAGACTACTTTCACTTGAAAGACCAGAGCTAAGATCTAGAGCTCTTGAACAAGTCTCTGAATTTTTTTACATATTTCTGACTAAATTGAGGCTACTACTCCTTAAGTGGGAACGATCTTTCCCTTGACTTCCCATGGTAGTGCACGTAATTACGATTGAACTCCATCTTAACGTTTCAAGGTAACTTCTTTTGCCAAGACAGACCCCATGAGTATGCAAAGTGGGCATCAGAGTCTATACCTAGGAGGGAATTCAGCCATCTACTTGCAACTCTTAATCCAGAAATCTGCCTCCCCTTCCAGGCTGTCTTTAATCACCCTTTGTCAATAAACACATGTGGTGCCGATGTCTGTGCAGCTTCAAAAAATTCAGGTTGAATCCACTTTAAAACAAAACACTACTCTGCAACCAAATAAAAAGTGTGAAAGAAGCGGAGGAAGATGTGGACAAAACCCTAAGTGGAGGCAGAACTCGGAAAACAAGGGACCAGACCTGAGCCGGCGCGGAAGGCGAGTGAGGCCAGGGAAAGTGCAAAAGATCAAAACTGCTCAGCATCCTAACACCATCCGCTGGTATGCAGAGGTCCACATTTGGTAAGCAAATAATGAAGCCACGGTTACACCCTACAAGAGTTTTATCATTTGTGAAAAAGCTTTAGTGAAAAGTGCCTTCAGAAACTGAGCTCCTCTGGTGTGAATTCTTAATAACTCAGTCACTCATATGGTTTTCCCGAGGAAATACCCACTTTGCAAAGCCAAGTGCACCTGCGTGACCTGTCATGACAACCCCAGAGGCAGCCGCCACTGTCTTCCTACAGGGTCCTATTTCGGGCTGGACGTGCCAGGCTTTGTGGCAACAGCACACAAGCCCCTCAGTCTCCATGGTTTGGTGCGGCTCTTATTTCCTGCTTGTTCGGATTGGCAGGGGCTCCGCCCTACATGCACCAAGGCCCCCTGGGGCTGGCAGAGCCTCCCTGCCTGGCAGCTGCACAGTGGGGAGGCTGGTGCCTGCTGCTGTGTCTTCTCTTCCTCCCCAAGCTCTCCAGTGGGAGCGAGTTGTGAGGCCCTGCCTCTCTGAGGGGCTCCGGGGGTGTGAAGAAGCCATTTGGCTTCAGGCAGACCCCTGAGTCTGCCTCCAGTGCCAAAGCAAGTGTTTTAAATAAAGGATTGCCTAAACAAAAAGAAAGCATAGGTGGCATCTGAGAAACTGATGATTTAATCACTCCAACTTCAGCCGGATGCCAGAATTAGATTCTTAAAAGTGCACAGTGCAGCAGAATCATGGGGGAGCGTCCCCCTGTTGTGGAGATGGAAGCCCCGGGAAAACTTAGCTCAGTAAAAGCAACAATAAGGGCATAACTTTAAGATGGAGAATGTAACAACATTTATGCATCTTAAATTAGTTACAGTGGAGTTCCAGCCACGTATCACAGACACGCAGTGGCGGGAAAGAAGAGAGGGAGGTGGGATGTTACTGGGCTGGGAGATGCCCCTGTGTGTCCTCACGCTGCCTCTCAGGACACACAGCGTCAGTGTGACAAAGGCTCCTTGGGGTACTGGTGGCTTCAGGGGCTGCTTGTGGTGAGCAAGGGTCAGTCACTGCTCAATGGTCCAGGCAGGTCGGGAGCCTGCAGCCTTCAGGCCACACACACGGCCTTCCAGGTCCTTAAAATGTGGTCTTTTGAGTAAATACAAATTTTACAGAACAAATCCTGTTATTTTTATTAACACATTTTGTTCAACTTTTATATTTTGATTTTATTTTTAAAAGAAACATATTTTTAAAAAACAAAGAATAAAATAAGTTTCAATAAAATAATGCTCTCAGATGGACCAGCACAACATTAGTAAGCCAGAAGGCTAAAACAACGGCTGCCACGCTCATGATTCAGTTCTAACCCCCCCGCCCAAGCTGACTGGCACCATTGCTGCAGGAGGCTGACGGGGGAGAGTTTATGGGGTTGAGTACTGCAGGCTACCATCACTTTTGAACAGCAGTGCACTGGGATTCTGTTTGAAGTAGAATTTGTGAATAGGTGCACAACTTGACCACATCATCACCTCCTCCTCATCATCACCATTTGAGACACAGTCTTATTCTGTTGCCCTGGGTGAAGTACAATGACTTCCTCGCAGCTCACAGCAATCTCAACCTCCTGGGCTCAAATGATCCTCTTGCCTCAGCTTCCCAAGTAGCCGGGACTATAGCATGCATCACAATGCCCAGCTAATGTTCATTTTTTTCTATTTTTAGTAAAGATGGGGTCTTGTTTTTGCTCAGGTGGTACTGAATCCCTGAGCTCAAGAGACCCTCTTGCCTCAGCCTCCCAGAATGCTAGGATTACAGATGTGCGCCCCCAGGCCCGGGTGACGGTATTTTTTAATTCTGTCTGCCTAACAGCCCATCATGTTACAGAAGACCAAGAAAACGTGGAAGGAAGGAAATGAAGTTTTTAATGAGGATTGTGAATTGCAGTATTATCTTGTCTCTGTTAAAGATAAGATGATTTGCTTCTATGGGATACTGCAATACCAACATTACAGAAAGTCAATGCTCACAAGCATTACAGCATTCATTAAGACACAAATATTTTAAATTAGAAGGAGAGGGACAAAAGATCGTATTGTAGAAATTAAGAGATGAAAAGCAAAAGCAAAGACAATTCTTTAAGTGGCAATAAGACCTGGAAATAATGTCACTGAAGCAACTTATAAACTACTTCCATGATGTAGAAAGGAAACCTATTCTGTGATGTAGAAATCTGTGAAGAACGTACTGTCAGCTGTAGGATGCTGAGACCCCAATAACATTTCAAAGTCCAGGCAACTGCCTCCTTCAGGGAGAACCATACCTGATCAGCAGCACAAATTAGCCTTCAACCTAATGGAACAACCTCATTCAATACTTAGAAAGGAAAACATGTACTATTCAGTTGCTTTGGATAAAGCAGCTGCTGCTGCTGACTCAGTGCAGGCTTCAGACTTCATTCGGGTCAAACAGAAGATTTTCTTTGCTATGGAGAGTTCCTCAGTTTGTAACAGTTCTGTTCTTGCAAACAGAACACAAGCAATAGATATCTTCAACAACTTTCAAGATAAATGTCATGAAGTTGGATTGAATTTGGTAAATTTAGCGAGTGTCTATAGACAGTGCACCTTCCAAGATGGGAAAACAGGAAGGGTTTATTGGACAGATAAAAAAAGTACTAACACACTCAGATGCCCTCATTTCTTTTCATGGTATCTTGTGCATCTGCAAAATCCCATGCTGAGGCTCACAGCATCCCCTGCCCTGCTGCCTGGTTCAAGGACACCCCCTGCCCTCCTGCTCAGCTCACAGCATCCCCTGTCCTGCTGCTCAGTTCAAGGACATCCCCTGCCCTCCTGCTCAGCTCACAGCATCCCCTGTCCTGCTGCTCAGTTCAAGGATACCCCCTGCCCTCCTGCTCAGCTCACAGCATCCCCTGCCCTGCTGCCTGGTTCAAGGATACCCCCTGCCCTCCTGCTCAGCTCACAGCATCCCCTGCCCTGCTGCCTGGTTCAAGGACACCCCTTGCCCTCCTGCTCAGCTCACAGCATCCCCTGTCCTGCTGCTCAGTTCAAGGACATCCCCTGCCCTCCTGCTCAGCTCACAGCATCCCCTGCCCTCCTGCTCAGTTCAAGGATACCCCCTGCCCTCCTGCCCAATTCAAGGACATCCCCTGCCCTCCTGCTCAGCTCACAGCATCCTCTGCCCTCTGGCTCAACTCAAAGCATCATCCAGACTCAGCTGTGGCTGAATGTTCATGGCACAAGGTGGTGACATGAAATCTCCAACATGCAACATCCCTTGACCTCCAAAAAATGGCTCAGAATTTTTCTGATTTGGGTGTCAAACAAGCTCACAGTTGGGAGGGACAAGACTGTGCACACACGTGCTCATCTTTAAAGTGCTGGCAACCCAACAACGTCCTCTGGGGGAAAGTTTGAATTCTCCCTCATACTGTGAACACAGACAATAGCTACGAAATCCTAATGAAATGTCCTAGTGAACCAAAAAGACGTGGAAGGAAACCGCTCTTCCCCCAAAACAGTCTATTTTGAGTTTCAGGCATTTGAATTGTTGGGCTGAAAGCGTAGTTAATGCCCAATAGAGCTGTGCCCTGGGCGCCCACCGTTCGCTGCAGCCTGAACCCGCACCCAGGAGAGGGTCTGGGCAGGTCACACATGGGGCAGCTGTCTTGTTGGTC
Organism: Galago senegalensis; assembly: GCA_963575145.1. Lineage (NCBI taxonomy): Eukaryota > Metazoa > Chordata > Mammalia > Primates > Galagidae > Galago > Galago senegalensis. Next base: position 59,038 of record CAUYTI010075641.1, on the reverse strand, counting down.
TGTAGAATAAAGTTCACAGCACATTTTATGTTTTAATGGGAAGATGATTAGTAACGAGATTTTAAAGCTAAAATCACAAATATACTTTAAAATGTAAAAAAAAAAAAAAAAGGGGTTCCCTTTAGGATGTGGTCCTGGTAAGCATCCCAGTAACATTACCTCCTTCTCATTCACAGTGCAGTTTGCTGGGTTCTTGAACGTCTCCAGGGTAAATGTACACCATCTTCTGAGCACCATCTGGGTTGCTGCAGGCCCTGGCACCACCCGGAAGACAATGGCACGAGGTGAAGAAGGTCCTCCCTGCCCAGGGCCGGCCCCAGTCCCTCTGCAGTGCTCTCTCAGGGAGGAAGCGCCACGCACAAGCCCTCCCCTCCACCCTCTCACCGGGGGACTGGAGCGGGGGAGTTTGGGGAGAATAAGCAGAGTGTGCACAGCTCAGCCCCAAACCTTCCTCTAGAGCAACGAGCTGGCTGCAGGGAGCAGGCATTTTCCAGCTAGGCTTCCATAAGGCTCCTGGCACTCTCCACACTGGTGGTGCACTCAATCCAGTTCTTTGGTCCCTGTGAGAGTGAGTCTGCTGGACTATGGGACCCTTCATCTTAGCCCTCATCCATGATAAAGGTGGTGCTCCCGTGAGCCCTCCCTTTGCTGCCTGTCCCAGCACTAGGTAGGCAAGAAGGTGGCATTGTCTCCCCAGCCCCACCTGCTGGTCTATACCATGCCATGGCCTATGCCCCAAGGACAGCCACACCCTCGAACCAGGCCTAGAATCTTCTTCCGGGGCTTGAGCCTGGACACCTAAGGCATGACAGAGGGCACACGGACCCGAGAACCCCACACTAAGAAGGGCCGCAGGTTTAGGATGTGCCCATGGGTTAGGGGACGCCCACAGTGACCTTCTCCGGGGCCAGACCCATCCTCCCCTCTCCCCTTGGCCAGGTCCCAGCCCCAGCTGGACCCCACTTCTCCAGGTGGAAGTGGAGGGACCTGCCCTGGGCCTCTTGGTCCCGAGGACTGTCAGCGTCTCCGGGGGAGACCCAAGACCTCACTCACACATCCTGCGTGGGCACAGTCTGCGTCTGGCAAGTCTGCTCCAAAGAACTGGCTTCTAGGCATGGAGCTGAATTTCCCAGGAGATATTGGGCCTTGTACCTGCTGAGGAGAGGCCCGCACCTCATGGAAGGTTTCGGAGGGGCATGGGCTGGGGACTGAGCTCTTACTGGCCGGGGCACGGCTGGCTGAAACCAGAGCAGGGCTCGCTGACCACACCACTGCCATCGCTCACCGAGGCCTCCCGCCGCACGGGGAGGGAGAAGCCACAGTTATGTGCGTCTGACAGCCGGGAAACCAGTGAAAACATAACCCCGTTGGCTTTTCATTCCTGAAAACCGCCTCCTTCTCCACAGGGCACAGATTCAACATGTCCGTCCACAGTGTCTTCTCAGGGTCCTTGTGGCTGGGAATGTGTCTTACTCAACTGCCTCAGTGTGCTCACAGCTCCTCCCCCACCGGGCTTCTAGAAAATTCTTTTGCACAGATGCTAAATGCTTTCCCTGATCTGTCTTCCAAACCCCAGTCCTTTCCTTCTATTGGAAGTGAGTGGAGAGGAAGGCGGCTCAGGCCTCTCCACCCTGCTTCGCAGCCTTCGTGTCTGCTGTCCCTTCTCCCTTCACATTCTGTTTTTTCTCTCCTTATTTTTTCTGTTTAATGTCAAGTAAGCCAGCCCAGCCCCTCAGAGACAAGCAGCTGTAGAAATGAATGCGAGCGGATTTTAAATCAGCAGAGAATTAAAAAATGAGTAACGTGGTAAAAGGAACCGTCTACAGCCCCCGGGGCTCTGGCAGCTCCCACTGTGTGCAGGGAGCCGCTCCTCTCCTCGCAGTGAGGAAATACAGTCCTCCAGGGGCGACTTCCACAGAGAAGGACCGGAGCCAGCCCAGCCCGAGGAATAAAACAAGTCGCATAAATCCCGCGGCTCCTCTGGGCGTGCTTAGAGCACTACCCGAGTGAGTAACAAAGCAGAAAAGGGAGGGCCAGAAACACAGAGGCCTCGCTCAGGTTTCTAGAACAATTAGCAGAAAAACAGAGCTGGGGGGGGGAATCGTGGAAGGAATGTTCACATCCATCTCCCCAGAATTGGAGGGGGCCGTGTTAAAACCCAGAGAGGCTCAGACCCTTGCATGCGGGATAGACACTCCCCTGAGCCCCGTCCATCCTGGGGATGCACACCTGCACCGAGCCTACCTGTGCTCAGCTCGGAGCAGCAGGACCACCCCAGTTTGCCAGGCGAGCAACTCAGAAATACTATTCTATCCTGTTATGGGAAGCCGTGTCCTCATAGGACTTCTGAAATCAAGTCATCACACCCAGGACTCCAAACGGATGGACTCCCAGGAAGTCCCCTCTTCGTGGGGCAAAATGACTAAGTTACAAGCAAAGTTGCCCCTTTCAAAAAGGAGTTTTTCTCATGAATTTAAGTATTTTTACAGATCATTAACTCCTGGCCAGGAAGCCAGGGCACAGAGACAGCTAAGCAGGCGTGTTGGTGGCTGCAGCCTGAGAGACCAATGGGAGTCAGGACGACAAGGCCCGAATGATCATAGCAGGAGGCGACGTCACCCCAGATTAAATTCACACATGCTCGGCAGGGCCGTCTGTGCCAGGGGCCGGGCACCCGGGCACAGCAAGGGACACAAGCTTTAGCATTTCTGTTCGGGCTGCAGGATAAAAGGGGAACAGAAGGACTGATCTGTTTTCCAGCTGCCACCTCATTTAACAGTCTCTGTGGCTCTGAGAAGGCAGTTAACACAGGTAGGCACCCTGGGGGAGGGGAGGAGGCTTGGGACTCCCACACTTCTGGGAAAGATGGTGTCCACCCCCCACCCCTGGGCTTGGGAGACCCAGGCCACTGCCAGGAGAGGAGGGAACAGAGTCCCCCAGGAAGAGAGGACGAGTGAGCCTCAGTGTACAAACAGGAACCTGGGAGCCAGAGAGGCCCAGACCGATACCCTGTCTCAGTCTCTGCCCCTACACAGGACAGTGGGGCACAGAGAGAGACAGAGAAAGACAGAGACAGACAGGCGGAGAGAAAGCGACAGACGGGAAATGGTCGGTCCTGGGCTGCTCTGCCCCAGGGCTCACAGGGATGGGAAGCCCAGGCCCAAGGTGGGGACACCAGCTCCTCCCTGCGGCCCTGTGATGGCTGGGTTCCTATCTGAAGGCCAGCGGCTCCTCTGGAAAATATCTCCTTGCCTTGGTGCTCACAGGCACAGGACTCTACTGCGACATGAGCAGGGCAGCAGGGGAGATGCCCGGCAGCAGGGGAGATGCCCTACAGCAGCTGAGATAGACACCATGCATCCCCTAACAAAACACTTGTCCTGCCCAGGTGGGCAGCGTCCTCTGAACCAGGCTCAGGCAGGAGCCCTGCCGAGGAATGTCCTCACTGCTGGGAAGCCTCTCTGGGTGCCAGGGCAGGCTGAGGGCATGAATAAAGGAATGACTAAATGAGTGGGAGGAGGGGCAGTGAGGGGCACCGAGATGGGGGTAGAAATAGCTCTCTCCAAGATCCCCCACGGATGACCTGAGCACACTCAGCCTGAGCTGGCAGGAAGGACACAAGTGCCATAGTGCTGCCCGTCTTGACGTGGCCACACGCTCACTTAATACTCACGCTAATGGTCAACAATGGCCTGAAGAATTGGTGGGCCACGGCCCGGTCCCAGGTCCCTCCTCTCCCACAGGGCAGGAACTCTCCATCGGGAAGTCAGTCCCTCTGGGCCTTGACTCATACTCTACCCAGCGACTGCAGTGGGTCCCTCACAAGTGAAAGCCACACAAACCTCTCTGCTTCTCTCACCTCTGGGGGCTTGGCCTCTCCACCTGTCTTTCTCTCTGTGCCCCACTGTCCTGTGTAGGGGCAGAGGCTGAGTTGGGGTATCAGTCTGGGCCTCTCTGGCTCCCAGCTTCCCCTCCTCTCCCAGCAGTGGCCTGGGTCTCCCAAGCCCAGGGATGGGGGGGCAGACACCTCCTCCCGGCAGCCCTTCCTGCCCTGTAGCACATCAGCACGGCCAGCCCCTCTACACATCCGGGAGCTCCCGAGGGTGCTGCCTGATCAGGCAGGGGCCCACAGAGCCATGGCTGGGCCCACACAGCCCAGGCTGGGGCCTGACCCAGGACAGCAGAGCATCCCAGGACAACCACAGCCTAACGCCAGAGTCCTGTGTGCAGGAGAGTGGTTTTTGGCACATGTCTTCCTAGCTGGGTGTGTTGGGATGGGTCAGGGCCGGGCAACTCCACAAGTGATTCTTCCTACACTGTAGCAGGTATGGCAGAGGGTGGGGTAGCTCCAGGAGGATGGCGTGTAAGTTCCAGACCATGCAGTTCACCACGTAAAGTGGGACTCTTTGGGACTGAAGGGGGCACTATTAATAATGACATTCGCAGAACAGGAGGAAATCGGGACAGTCCTAGCCGGCAGGCTGGGATAGCATCTGGTTTACAGGCCATCACTTCTGATGCTCTACCCACCCCTACTCGGCCCAGCACAGCCCCGATTCCTGAGTGCTCAGAGGTCCCGACCCCAAGCCTCTCTGTCACACAATGGTGCAGGCCTGGGCAAGACTGGACCCCCACCCAGGGGAAGTGCACAGTCTCCGTGGGAGACCTCCAGGAGCACTGTGGGTCCACCCAAGATGGCCAAGGCAACCCGTTCTTGCCCTTTTGTGCTCGCTAGAGTCCCTCTCCTTGCAATTTGACACTTTACAATTAGAATTTTTCTTAATTATGGTCTCATTTTCACTACTTGGGGTTTTAGCCCTTTTGGAAGATCACATGTCCTCACTTGGTAACCCACTAGGCGAGTTCTCCCCGCAACCTCTGGTATTAACACTTAACGAAATGTTTTGAAGGAAAGTCACCCCTGGAGGTGTTGCATGAAGGAGGAAGCCTGGTGTGTCCAGCCAGAGCCCAGACCCCACTGCTGGGCTGCACTCTGTCGGCCTCCACGGTCAGGCAGCTCCTGGGGCCCAGGTTCCAGAACTAGACCTGCCTGTCACAGCTGCTCTTAGGAAATGTTTTCATCATGTATAATCACCTGAAGAAACAGGCTCCAGATTGGAATGGGGAGCACAACTTCACTAGGAAAAAAGGTAGGGCCCTTGCCGCACTGTGTCAGTCCCACAGCAAGTCTATTCCAAGTCGCCAGGAGTGACCTGGGTCCCCACAGGCTGGCCTGAGGATTTGCCAGGACCTGGACGCTGAACACGTCTGTGGATTCTGTGGCCTTCACATGCTGGGATGCCCTGCGGGCTTGGCGAGGCACTGCCCTCTTCTCTCTGATGCACTGGGCTTTACCTCTTTGACAGCTGTTTACCTCTAGATCAGAAAACTGCAGGAGAAAGTCAAGGGTGACAGTGACTGTGGGAGGCAGAAGCGGCTGCCTGCTCACAGGCTGTGACAAGTGGACACTGTGGCATCCTGAGCCCCACTGTGCAGAGAGATCCAGGTGGTGGCTGTGGAACTGTGGGCCACAGACACGGGAGGCTGCACCTGGGCTGCGCTGTTGACCAACCAAGAGAATTTCGACCTTTTGACAACCTCCGTGGCTGTTCTTGGGTAGACCTGCTCTACGGCAGCCTGCATGCAGTTATGTTCTGAGTGATCCCCCAACCTCCTCACGGGCACCTTCCCCTCTACCCCGTGTCTGACAGGACAAATGTCTGGGCTATTCCTGAGCTCATGCCATTTTCTGTCTGGCCCCAGCCGTGCCCCCGGGATCTCAACGCTGATACTCTGAAATGCTGTCTCTGGCCGCTTGGGACCATCTGCCTCCTGTCTTTTTCGTAAGTTTCTTGGATGTGTCTACTGTCTGAGTCTTCTATGTGCAATTGAGAATAATTATGTCGAATTAAAATTTTGTTAAATAAGAGAATTAACTTGGGAAAGAAATGTTGTGTTCATATCCCATGTAATTCCAAACAGCCCAATAGCAAATAGAGCTCCTCACTCAAAAAAATACTGTAGTAGGTTTCCCAGCAGAGAGATTTTTCCTCATGAAAGTCCTCCACATTTCCCATGAAGCAAATGCAGGTATTATACATTTTTCTTTGGTTTCCTGCTGTGATTGAATCTGTTATTGCTGCTGTGTAAGGATGTTTTCAAAACATTACCTTCCGTTTTTGATCAGCTTCTATTCTAAATTGTTCCTTTAGTTCTAATGATTTTGAAATGATTTTTTTTTTTTTGTGATCATGGGATGAGGAACGTAAAGTACCATCTATAAATAATGGCTGTTTTATCTCCTGATTACCAGTAGTCCTGTGTCAATTCCTTTTTCTTGTTTTATAGAATCACTTTTGAAGTTCAAAATAATGTTATAAAATATTATGTTGGCAAGAATCCTACTGTTGTACAAGTAACTTGAGTGTTACATCAGGTTTTGGAATAGATATTCTTCGTGAAGGTAAGGAAAAACTTTTTTTGTTTGTTTGTTTAGTAGGCCCAGGCCAGGTTCGAACCCACCAGCCCTGGTACATGTGGCCGGCATCTTAACCACTGAGCACGGGTGTTTCCATGGAAGAACCTCTTTATTGTGAGTTATTAAGATTTTAAGTATCAGAATAAGTGGGTTTAATATCAGAAATATGTTAAATTTATCTCAAATGCATTTTCAGTACCTATTGAGATAACTCTATTTCCTTTTTGACTATAGATGTGCTTAATTGCAAAGCTGACTCAAAGGATCTGAGCCATGTGAATGCTTTTGCCACATACTGGGCCAAAGTACGTCAAAACCCTGGCAAAGTGTCCGAATGTCCTGCCTTATACTCCATAAACACACCCTCTTGTTCACCGTTCCCTATTCTTTAGAAATACTGTTGAATTTATTTTTCCTATAGCTTACCTGGAATCTAATCTAAGCTCCTAACAGGACAGATTTCCCCCTACCCTTGACAGGTTTTGGTAGCATGCTCTGAGAGGTTTGCACATTTTCTTTCTTCCAACTGAGTTTCTGTCATGTTGGGAACCGTCCCCCATAGCAGGACCTTTCTCTCTGTGCCGTCGCTGCACCCCAGCCTGACACACCAGTGGTGCTCAGTAACTGAAAGTGGAAGGAAGGGACCCAGATGGAAAGCTTCGAGCTGGACATCTCTTTTGGAGGCAGTTCATGAGATATTTCGTAGTCATTTTTTCTCTTGGTTTTACTTTTCCCAATTGCTAAATTCCTAGGAGAAAGGGAAGCTCTGAGCCACTGACAGTCCCCTATTGCCCATGGAAGACCCTGCCTTGATTTCACTCTAGTGAAGTTCAGCTATCACTGAACCTCTGAGCGGCCACCGCACACACACCCAGGGCAGCAGGGGCCAGCGAGCCAGCAGGTTTCTAATGGAGCACAGCTTATTGCTGCAGACTTTTTCCTGCCAGGATCCTCCACATCCACAGCTAGCAAGTGGGGTGAGGCCTTGAATCCTGGTCTGGGGGCCACGTGGCCTCAGGCCCCAGTGCCCTGGCTTTCCTCTCCTGCAGATAGCAGAGCCCACAGCAGCCGGCTCCCTGGCCTTATTTATTTTTTCTCTATTGCATCAGAATCTTCTGAAGTAAACTTTCACTCGGGACAAAGCTGTGCTTTCCAGGGGTTGTTGCCAAGGATCTGTGGAGTAACCTTTCCATCTATTTATTTTTTTGGTACTTGGGGACGGTGAGAGATGCACAGAGAGCCACGACCCCCAGAAACTCAGCCGGTGACCGACACCAGGGAGTTTGCCTGCCTGATTCATGGCGTTCCCGTGACCCGGTCAGGGAGCTGAAGTTCACGGCACTTTCCTGGCTCCCTTCTGTTGCAGACTTCCAGCCGTTGGAAGCCAATCTCTGTTACAAGGTGCGGCACAGTCCCGCAAAGTCTCCTAGCAAGCCAACCAGTGCCAGCTACGTGCAAAATAAAGCAACACCCTCACGGGGCTGGCTGGCCGGCATCCGTGTACTTCTCAATTTCCTCTTTGATCTTTTGACTGAATCCATTTCCCCCAGGGAAGAAGCTGCTGGGGGCACAGCAGAGTCTATCCCAGCAGACAGCACTGTTGGGGTCTTGGGCCTGCTGTATCCTCAGCTGAGCCTGCAGGGTACCTGTCCTCTCATCTGCAGGCTCAGTGTCCACCAGGGATCACCCTGGAATGAAGACGGAGCTGGGTCCTTTGTGGCCGGAGACAGCAATGGGCCCAGATGTCTCATCTCTGAAGCCAGGGTTTGCCCAGTTGGGTCAAACCATGTAAGAGACGAGAAGCCCACAAATATATTTCCTGTTTTCTGTGTTGAGTCTTCTGGTAGCAAAAGAAAAATAAATCCAAGCTGTTCATGCTCTGCAGTCTGTCCAGTCCTCCGGCCAGCGGCTTCCTTCATCATGGTCATTCCTTCTGTCCCCTCACGCTTTCCACATGAAGTCATCAGCACAGCCTGGAAGGGGCCAGGTGATCTGCAGGGAAGTGTCCAGGGAGAAAGAAACCTCAACACAGAGCAGAGCTTCATCCGTGAGGACTCAATCGCACCTGGAAGACACATCAGGTGCCTCCGGGAGTCCAGGGCAGGCTCCTCTCCTCCCTGAATCCCCGGCAGACACCCACAGGATGCTTGCCGTGGTCCATCAGGGAGGGCACCACTGCAGACTCCCGGAAAAGCATAGAGCACCACTGTTTTTTCTCAGAAAACCACCTGCCTCCAACTGACAGAGCCTGGAGGTAGGTCCGATGCAGACCGGCTTCAGCAGGAGAAAGTCGTCCCCGCAGGGCGCAAACCTCAGAAAGTTCAGTGGTCTACTGTGGAAACCTGGGCACAGTCAAGGTTGCACTGGCCTGCGTCCTGCACTCTTTCTGTTCTTTTGCATAAGAACATCAAGTAACTAAATTGCATGTTTTAAGGCCCAATAATGTAGAATTAAAGAGAAACACTGCATGTAAAATTTAGATATCCACAGCAGGAAAGTTGAGTTTTTAAGCAAATTAGATTTTCATTTCCTGGACTTAGTAACGCAGGAGGATTGAATGACAGCATCTGGGCACTGTGCTCCTTGAGAGCTGGGTTTCCTTTGAGTCCTGGTGGCTGCTGATCCCCCCAAGTGACCTCCCTGATCTCCCTGGCCCCTGCACCCTCAGGAGGGTGTGGCCCACATCCTGCATGGGTGGGCTCTGCCCCCATTTATAGAGAATCTCGGCTCTATCTGTCACCTTCCATGGGGCCCACCTTCTCCTGCCCCAGGTCTTCCAAACAGGTCCCTAATTCCTCCAAAACATAGACTGTGGCCTGGGGAAGGCACTGTAAGAGATGGGATTTTCCCTAACAAAACATAGACCAGCAAGTTTAGACTGAGTCGCCAATCAGGCTCTGAGCCAGTGCACGGCAACCACCTAGTTTCCAGACTGGCCTTGGGGTCAGGGATGGCAGAGGAGGGTCACAGTCTCCAGCTTCTCCTGAGCGAGACGTGAGCAAACTCTTTTTGTTATTTTGCTTCTGGCATCGAGAAGTTCCAGAGCATCCTTCACAGGCCCACTTGTCAAATCTTTCCAAGACAAGTGTGACTTTTGAGTCAGCTTTGCTCCTGCCCTCCCCTGGCATGGGGCATTCGGGCCCAGTGCCTTCCCATGGTGTATTCCTTGCACATGGTGTGCGTGTCCTGAGAACGTCACACCACGGGGCTCACACCTGTGCATGCTGAGTCCTCTCCAGTCGACCTGTTGCCACACCTGCTCTCCATGCCTAGTCCTCCATCTGGGCAGGACACCCCTGCACCTCCTCACAGCTGAAGCTCTCCCTCCCTCTGAGAAACCTCGCATGGTGGAGGAGGACACCTGCCTCCTGCTTTCTCCATCCTCTGTCCTCCTCTCTGCTCCTGTGGTCGCTGACCCCACATGTGCTCTGTCCTCCCCTCCCCCAGCGAGCTTCCCAGCGACGGTGAGTGCCCAGCTTCCTTCCTTCTGCATCCAGCCTCTGACCTGCAGCCCAGCTTGTGGGACATGCTCAACAAACATTTATTTGTTAAACAAACGGCAAATCACGAAAGCAGCACTCCTGGGTATGGCCTTCCTCCCTGTGTCCAGGGCACTAACCCATCTCCTCTTTGTCTGCAGACCACTGTGGCACAGCTCCTATGTGCAGCTGTGGAGGGCCTGCCCTCCTATCTGTCTCCCTCCCCTCTGTGGGAGACGCAGATCACAGTCATCTTTACAGATGCACCAAACACAGAACTGCAAACAGTCAGCGCTCAATAAATGTGTGCACAGCCTGAAGGAAGGGGTCCGGGCCCACAGCACCACCACCTACTCTGTAGCATCCTGTGGAGAATGTACTTCTGGGCCATGTGACCATGACCTCCACATTTTCCATCTGTAGAATGAGGACAACACTAGCCACCTGTTCAGCAAACTGTCCAGATGCCAGACGTCCAGTGGGCCCCTGCTGGCCCCAGGGCCTGCGCCTGGCTAGGCCTCGGATCCCCATGGGCAGAAGCTATTTAATGACTCACAGTTCCAAAAGTGTCTGAAACCTTTTGTCTGAATGATTTTGAAGACTGGTATCTGTATCAAATTAATACACATTCAGCTCAATTCTTACAAAAATAAAAGAGTGTACCCTTCCCTCCACAGCGTTGGCCAAATGTTAGTGGGTATAAATGCAGATAAACCAAAGGACAGTCCTAGGGCCAATTCTACAAAGATCTGGACTCAACCTTCTTGGAAGTCTGTAAACATCTGTTCCAAGTAGACTGTGCTGGAAGCTCTAACACGCACTTCTCTGACTCACCAAGCCCCTTCTGCTGGCCTGGCCCTCGCCTGGCCTACAGCACAGGCCCGCTGTCCCTCCCAGACCTCATCTCGGCATGGTGGCCAGAAGCACCCACTCTGCTGGGTTAAGCATCAAATGAGTAACACGCCTAAGGGCATAAAAGTTGCCCTGAACAGCCGGAACCATCCCAGGACACCCTCTGGTCCTGCCAGAGGATGTGACACCACCAGCTCACAGAGCACGTGGGACAACAGGACCGTGGCTGGACCCCTGCCCAAGTCACTCAGCTTCCAGTTGTCATGGCAGAAACAACTTCTGAAAATGTTTTAGGTTTCGTTGTAGCAACACACACACACACACATTGTAACCATGCTTAAATTAAGTGCACAGTCCGGTGCCTTCGCGTACATCCCCACAGTTCTACAGAATCATGGTCCATCCATCTCCAGAGTGCCTTCATCTGCTGAGGGAAACCCTGTCCCCATTAAACATTAACTCCCCACCCCCTAACTCCTGGCAGCTGCCACCCTGCCCGTCTCTGAACTCAACGACTCTGGGCACCTCACACATGCAGAATCCTACAGTGCTTGTCTTTCTATACCACCTCATTCCCACGTGATGTCCTCTAGCACTCATCACATTCATCACTGTCAGACTCTCCCTTCTTTATACGGCCTACATGGACCACACTGGGTCTGACTTTCCAGCTACCAGGAACAATGCTGCTACAAGCGTGGGTGGGACTCTGGCTTATTTGGGGGTGCATGTCCAGAAGTGGAGTTTCTGCATCACTTGGTGATTCTGTGTCCATATTCGAGGGCGTCCATACAGCTTACCTTCCCACCAGCTGTGCTCCAGGGCTCCAGTTCCTCCATGTCCTCACCGGCTCTGCTTTCCTCCTGTGTGTGTGTGTGTGTCTGCAGCCGGCGTCCTCGTGAGGTATGTCAAATTGCGGTTTGGACCTGTTTCTCTGACACTCAGTGATACTAAACATCTTTTCATGCTTTTGGCCATTTGTGTTTCATCTTTGAAGAAATGTCTCTCAAGCCCTGGCCCATTTTTTTATTCAAGTTATCTGATTTTGTTGTTAAACTGTGGAGTTCTTTATGTATTCTGGATACTAATCTCAGATGTGTGATCTGCAAGTATTTCTCCCGTTCCACAGGTCGCCTCTCCACGCTGATGTCCTTTGATGCACAGGTTTCAGGTCTGGTGTGGTTGCTTTTGCTGCCTCTCTCCTGGAGGTTTTACTGAGAGATCCCAGGTTGTTCCTTCTGAAAGCACAGAATCCCGTCTCCACAGCAGCAAACGAGCACTTTCTGTGAAATCCCTTCTTTAAAGCTCTCGTTGCTGCACTGGATCTGCTCCCTACTCCTTGCTAATAAGTCCCTGGTGATCACTTTTTAAATGAGCCTTGTGTGAGTTGATTTTGTCCTCTCAGTGAGGTCCTCCCTGACCACTCCTCTTATCGAGCATTTGCCTCCCCCACGTGTGCCTGAGCAGCTACTGCCCACCGCTGTCATGGACAGCACTGTCTGTCACCACCTCATCCCTCCTCGGTACCTTGGCCTTTCCCTCCGTACCCAGGGCCAGCCCCAACAGAGCTGCTCTTGGTGGACAGGCCCAAGGCACAGCGTCCAGCCCAAGCTGTGCTGGGCCACCAGATTAGTTCCTTAACTTCCACATCTCCAAACCAGCCAGGGCTGTGCAGACACCAGACACCCCTGGGAACACGGGACAATGTCGTTCTCTCTTCATGAGCCTCAAGGCTGGGAGAAGGCGCTGCATGGGGCAGAAGGCCCAGGCTGGCTCCACACCCAGCTGCTGGGCACCTACTGAGCCTCACTTTCTGCCTCTAGAAAATGCAAGTGAATGACCCTGCCTGGCCACCACACAGTCCTAGAGACTGAACAGATATAAATGCCCACAATGTGCCCAGCACACAGGGTTCCCTCCATCCTTGCTGAGCTGTGAGAAAGAGTCCTGGTTCCACCACACTGGGCCTGGCCAGCAAGGTCTGAGTGTGTGATGACAAAGGCCAATGTGTGTGTGGGGGGGGCGCTGCCATGGAGAATCATCAGCCTTGGAACACGGCTTGCTCCACCAGCACTGTCAGGGCCACTAGGAGCTTGGATGCTTAGGGAACAGGTTTCCTGCAGTCCAGTCAAACAAAGGTGTGACTGAAACAGACCCACCCCTTGCCAAGACCCACAGCCCTGCCTCTGAACCAAAGTGGATGGGTTTAGGTTTTGTGCAGAATCTGGGTGGAAGCCCAATGTCTACCAGAGTGGGGATGGGGGGCTCCCAGCAGAGGGATGGGCAAGGCTGCAGCCCAGGGAAGGCCTGGGGCTCCACAGAGCTCTGTTCTGAACAGCCCGATGATGTCCAGGTATCGCCCCAAGCCCACCAGGAGCCGATGCAGGCAGCCAACTCTCTGGGCAGCTGCACCCAGAGGGGAGCAGAGGCAAGGAGCTGATGTTTGAGGGATGCAGTCTTTGTTGGTCATGGCACTGGTCAGGGAGGTGACTCAGGACACAGCCACATTCCTGGACTGCAGTTTTCCTTTGAACTTCCATTACACTTCATTCATTTGTTCACACCCTTTGCTGACCTAACGTCCTCACTCCTCTTCCCACCTGGCCCATCCCACCCTTTGACTTCACTTATCCTCCTCAGATGCCCTGAAGGCTGTTCCATCCCAGCCCTGGGCCTGTCTTCCCACCAGAACAGTTTGACATTTTTCACTTCTGAAATGGAAAGTTACATGTGGCACACACCTGGTGTCTGGCCAGTGTCCGGCCTCAGCCTCTCCTCCAGGTGGTGATCAGGCCCTTGTAGGCACCATTATCCGGCAGGCAGGGTGCCCTCCAGCCTGGGGAAGGGACTCTGCCCTGCTTAGTGAAGGCCATGGGTCTCCCTGCCTCACCTGGGGGCCAGGCAGGGCATCTCTTTACTGTGCCCACAGCCCCAAAGCCATGAGAGAAGCCTACTGAGATATGTGTGCATGTGTGTGTGGGTGTGCAGGTGTCCACGTGTGTGTACGTGTGTGTGTGCACCTGCTCACAGGGAAAATAAGAACATTCTACAGTTTGCACTCCCCCCAATCCAACCCGCAGCCCAGATCCAGAAGTACCCCTCGAATATCTCCCCTGCCAGCCAATGCTGTGGCGTGAGTGTCTGTCCCTCTCTCCCTCAAAGAGAGCAGTCTGGGGCTGTGGTGCCTTCAACTTTAAAGCCTCCTTCCCTCTAACAGCCACTAGCTCTGCTGTCTGCAGTGAGCACAGACCCAGGCTGTCAGGAGTGTTCTCAGAACGCAGCTAGGGAACTGTACATTGCATATAACAGCTTTGGCACCGAGAAAATGTGCCTTTACATCAAACACAGATATTTCTTTGTGTACTTGGTGGATAAACATAGGGGCCCCCAGGACCCCCACCCATGTGGGGCATACGCTGGGCCAGGCACAAGGACCAGGGTGCAGCCCTGAAGGTTTTGCACTCAACCCCCAGGGGATGTAAAAGGGACCAGGCGCTGGTCCTGCTCCAGGTGCCAGCAGGGTGTGGAACATACACACAGTTGCCCTGGGTGCACTGTGGCACCATGCAGGAGGATGCCAGGATTCAGAGGACAGCAGGTGGGGTCTGTGGCCACAAGAGAACCGGGGGTGGGGCCAGGCAGCAGCAGCCATCCTGCTGGCAGTGGGTGGGGAGAGTGACAGGCGCAGGTGATGCCAGACACTGTGTGGGGCATATCACTCATACCACTCCATTCACGGCCTAGGGGATTGGGGAAAGGTGACGCAGGCTGACAGCATGGGGTTCGGCCTAGAGAGGAGCACGGCAGATTCAGGGAGATGGGACCAGGATGAAAGGTGTCTGTCCCCTGCCGGGCCACCGTGGTGCAGTGCTGGAGGTGGTCCTTCCCTGGGATTGCCATCTCATCACAGGAGCTGACCTTGTGTAGACAGAGTGTGCGCTCTCCTCCCAACAGAGCTTACGTCAGCTTATTGTTTACACCACACGTTTAAAAAGACCTTCATGATGGAGGGCGGGGGTTCTCCACTTAGGAGGGAGGTGGTTCTGACAGCGCAGCAGGGCAACAAGCCGCAAGGCTCAGACCCTGAGTGCTCAACAGCTCCAGGCACCTCTGCCCTGGGCCCTGTGAGCTCACAGGCTGGTTCTGCAGAGTACAGGAGGCCGGTCACCGGACCCAGGAGCACAGGCATGGGGACCTATTTGATATGCCCCCCAAACCTAGAGGCTGTGTTGCCCAGGCAAACAGCACCTGGTCAAGGTATATCCTAGCACAGACACAGCAGGCTGCCTACCACACAGCGCCAGCCTCGCCAGGCAGCTGGCAAGTCAGTCCACCCAAAGCAGCTGGCAGGGTGCAGAAAATGCCACAGGTGCTCAGTGGCACCCAGGCCTCCCTTGCTGTGCAGGAAGAGCCTGTCTCTAACGTCCTGTGAAACGGACGGTGGCTCCAGGACAAGCCTCAGCAGCCGCTGGCCCATGTTGGAATGGGGGGGGGGATCTCGTGTTTTAGACTTTGCAGGAAGTATGGAACCCCTGGGCTCTCTTCCCAGCTCTGCCCCCTGCTGGCTTGATAACCTCTGCCAAGGGACTGAGGCCCTCAGTTTCCCCTTGTAGGAAATGAAAGTAAAAGATTAAAATGATCACACCCGCCCAGTCCTCGTCATGCTGGCTGGGTGGACTTTTCCTCTGCCCGGGTTTCAGTAACCCTTAACACCAGTTTGCTGGGGGAGAGAACAGCCCCCACCAATGGCTTTGCCTCCAGGCCCGGGGGTGGCAGGGCCCACTGGACCACCACGCTGACACATCCGCCTCTCAGCCCACAGCTGTACACTCAGGGCCTTCTGGAGCCCTCTGCTCCCCAGTGGATGGGGAGGCCTGGTCTTGCCATACAGCCTGTACTCGGGACCTTTCAGAGGATCCCAAGGAGGGGGAAACCCCTGAAGACCCTTCGAAGGCACTCAGAGAAGGGGACAGCCCCATGAGGCATTTCCCAGGGGGTGGGGGTGCAAGGGGTGGGGCCATGCATTGGGTAGGGCTACTCCTGTGTCCAGGTGGGTGGGCCAGGCAGACCCTGCACCAAGTGGACCTCAGGACAGTGTCTCCACCAGTTGCTCACCCCTACCCACTGGCTGCTGGGCCCCTGGGCCATCAGCTTGTCCACCCTGTACAGTCTGGTCTCCCCCTGAAGCTGACCTGCCCCTGGGGCCCGGTGGGGCACACCCTGGAGCTGGGAGCTGCCTCCCTCCTGCTGTGATCTGGGCCTGGCCCGTTCAAACCTTCCTGCTCTCGTTTACTTGCAAAGCCAGAAGACAAAAAGCCACGGCTCTGAGTCACTCGGCTCCCAGTCGGCTCTGATTCATGCGGGGGGCCCGTGGAAGGGAGATGAACCCGGCCGTTAACCTCTTGGTTTCTTTATGTCTCACAGCAAAAGGCATCTGTGGTTTCAAATTGAGAATTAGGCAGATGGCGGCTTACAGTCGTGCAGTGTGGTGTTGCCTGAAGCAGAGAGAGGCTGAAGGGCCCCAGGCCGGGCCCACGTGCTGATGGAAACTTACAGATATTTTAGCCATGTGTCTGAGAAAGATTCGGTCATCTGGCAAGTGTGGGCTCAGAATTTGCCAAAATATGCATCACATGTAGCCCAGGGTGTGAAGGAAGACAGGCCTAACAGAAATTAGATTATGGCTAAGAACCCAAAAGAAAACACAGATCAGTCCCTGGGGGGTGCCCGATACCGGGAGGCATGGCCTGGTGATTCCTCCCTCCAGGACACAGATCGGTCCCTGGTGGGTCCCCAGCCCCGGGAGGCATGGCCTGGTGTATCCTCCCTCCAGGAGGCTGCAAACAGCTGGGACAGGAGCCTAGAGAATGTGGCACACAAGTGGCCCCGGGGACATGGTGTGATTCCACAGAACAGTGGACCCCTCCCCAGCCTTGAGCATTTGCCATCTACCATAGAGGCCAGAGCAAGGGGCGGAGGGAGCACCACGTCCGCAGAGTAAGGGAAGGGCCCCACGACAGCACCTCTTCTCAGTCTGGGCCTGGGGCGCAGCTCGGGGTTAACTGTACTACTTGAACTTGCTTCCCCAGATCAGAAGTAGTTTATGATTAAGATTATACATCCCCAAATATATAGAGAGAAGTAAAAAAACAAATAAAGACAAGTGAGGGTGCTGAAAAGTGAGCGCGTGGGATGAGCACACCGTCCCTGTCAGCACCGCTCACAGGGGATGCCTGGCTGGCAAGGGCAGCACCAGCAAAGCTAAAGACACAGGGGCAGATGGATCTGCACCCCTGCAGCCCAGGGGCCATCGGACACATTCTGCATACACTTCTTGCAGACATCAGGGGAAAATGACAGGGTCTCTACTGGTAGAGTGCAGAGACACAAAAGTTCGTTTTGTAGGACAAGAACCCAAGACCTAATATTGAGTGAAAGTTTGAGTGAGGACCCTCAGACCATGTTCTGAACCCACTGGTGGGTGGGATGACTAAGCCCTCCGGTTGGTGGTGTCTGTCTTTAGAAAGCATCCATTGCCTCTATTTCTCAAGTTGCAAAAGTGGTAAAGGGTTTTCATAGAAAACTGAGAAAAACCAGCTTGATGAAAGTATTTAAAAATGTATATGGGCTCGGTGCCTATAGCTCAACCGGCTAAGGCGCCGGCCACATACACCTAAGGTGGCGGGTTCGAATCCCCAGCCTGGACCCGCCAAACAACAATGACGGCTGCAACCAATAAATAGCCGGGTGTTGTGGCGGGCGCCTGTGGTCCCAGCTACTTGGGAGGCTGAAGCAAGAGACTCCCTTGAGCCCAGGAGTTGGAGGTTGCTGTGAGCTGTGATGTCACGGCACTCTACCCAGGGGGACAGCTTGAGGCTCTGTCTCAAAAAAAAAAAATGTATATGAAAACACTACACTGTACCCCATGTTTGCATTAATGTATACAGCTATCATTTAATAAAAAAAAAAGAAAGAAAGAAAACTGAGAAAGTAAAGAAAACCGTAAGAAGGAAAGGAAGATCGTTCTCTCACATCGTGGTCGGGGACGTCCGTTCTCGCCACTCTCACGAGGGGCACAGGCCTGTGTAGCCCTTTCTGATCTGAAGGCGAATGGAATCAGCGTCATCTTCTCCTCCTATCCCCACTCCCTTCACGTTATCAAACATTCTCTTACAACACAAAACTTCCTGGCTGTATCATGTTCCGGCATGTGGATGAACCGCAATTTATCCCAACAATTTCCCAGGACATTTGAAATATTTCATTAATATTAATGAAGTTGATATGAATCTCTTTGTTGCTGTGCAAACCTGCCATTATCCACTTAAATAATTCCTAGAAATGGAAACGGCTCCCTCAAAGGGTATCTCCAATCTTAAATCTTTCCTTACCTACTGTCCAAGGCCCTGAAGACAAGCCGTACCTTCCACTGTCGGGGAAAAGATGGCCTAGTTCCTCACACCTGCCTCAACACTGGGGATTATAATAGTATTTTTTCCAATCCAGAGATAAATTATATTTCAAGTTTCTCGGACTCTTGTTGAAGTTCAGCACCTGATGTTTAGAGCCAGATGAATTTCTTCTTTTGTGAATTCACATCTGTTGTCGGTGTTTTCTGCAAGGTAATTGTCTTTTTAAAATTGGGGTTCTTTGTCTATGAGATTATTGATCCATTATAAAAATAGATGGTAAATATTTTTGTCCTTGGTAATTTTGAGTTTTTGATTATCATAGTTTCTTGGAATATAGAAGTTTCGAATTTTAATTTCATCAGAGTTATTTTTTTTCTTTATGATTTGTGCTTGCTATACTTAGAATGATCAGTTTTAGGAATCAGATTCTACAAAGGGCCTGTATTACCAAATATCACTTCAGGTCACTGGGAGTTCAGTGCTGGGGTCCTCAGGACCGGTCTGAATGTCACCTCTGTGCTCCACCCACAGTGTGCTGCATTTGTAGGTGGCTGTCTTAGCTGTAACTGGGACCTCAGGGTGACAAACTGTCATCTCCCTTTAACCATGGGATATGTTTCCAGACCCCGGTGGATGCCTCGACCCTCGATGGCAGCAGCCTGCCTTCTCCATCTGATAACAGGGAGAGCTAGCTGGTGGCTAGAGGGCAAGCCGTGCCCCTGGTAGGGACGATGAGCTGGACAAAGAGATGATTCACATCCTAGGCGGGATGATGAGATTTCATCACATGACTCAGAATGGTGCACAATTTTCAAGTTATCAATTGTTTATTTCTGGAATTTTCCATTTAATATTCTCAGATCATGGTTGACTACGTGTAACTGAAACCACAGAAAGTGAAACACCGGCCAGCTGGGGACCACTGTAGTGCATCCCTCAGGAAGCCCGACTTGTCCATCACTTCTGGGAGGAGGTGCACTCACAGGGATGCTGAGTTGGTACATGCTGACCCCAGGGCCTGACCTGCTCCAGTGACAGTGAGACGGACTGGGCAGCAGGCGCTTCTCTGTGCTGCACGCCCACAGGAGGCAGCTGAGCTCATGGAAGCTGGGCAGTGTTTCTGAAAACCAGTTGTAAAGCCAGAGGATGAAGATCCTCCTTCAGTTTAACCCTGACCAGGGTGCTGGCTGCAGTGACATGACAGAACCCCTGGGACAGTTACTAGGAAGCAGCAGTGGACAAAAAGAAGACCCCAAGGAAAAGCAAGTAGGTTATGTTGCAAATGTGAACACCCCGTTAAGGGATCAAAGTGGGTCCTCACAGAGGCCGAGAGACCAAGATGTTTCTGGCAGTGGTGGTGACCCAGGTTCTTGTTGAGCCAACCACATAGCCTAACCAGAGAAGCACCAGGGTCCACTTCCAGCTGGACAACTCTCTGTCCCTCCTGCCCTGGTCGCTTTTACAAAGCACAGCGGACAACAGCACCACACGGAACCGTTTGCCCTCAGTTCAGCAACTTGACTTCTTGATATGATTCTTTTGGACTTGCTCCGACCTCTCCTGATCCCTCTGTCTGATTTGGAAAATGCAAACAGTCCCTGAGCTCAGGGCTATCTTTCTGTGCACATCTCAAAATCTGGCTTCACAACACCACAAAGGTGATGGTGTTTTTAAAAAAGACACAGGACTTGGCTCTGCACTCATAGCTCAGCAGTTAGGGCGCAGGCCACATGCACCGGAGCTGGCGGGTTCAAACCCAGCCAGAGCCTGCTAAAACAAACAACAACAACAACAAAAAATAGCCGGGCGTTGTGGTGGGCGCCTGTGGTCCCAGCTACAAGGGTGGCCAAGGCAAGAGAATCACTTGAGCCCAAGAGTTTGAGGTTGCTGTGAGCTGTGATGCCACGGCACTCTACTGAGGGTGACGTAGTGAGATTTGTCTCAAAAAAAAAGACACAGGACTGGATGACAGCTGAGAAGACACCGAGCATGGCTCTCCTGCCCAGCCCTAAAATCAGAGGGTGGGTAGGAGAAGCAGCATGCTATGAGAAGTGTGTGTGTTTTAAATAACACATTAGGAAATAGACTTCTAAAGGAAAATGTTTTGGGTAGGCACAGTTTGAATAATTGATAACTACCAAACCGTGGATAGAGTGTCTCTGAAAAGTGGGGGCCAGTGACAGCTTCACACACCTCCAAGGCCTATCAGTCACCAGAGAGCCCTATGGTCTGGGTCACAGGATTTGTGTGTGTGTGTGAGGATGGCAGGATACACAGAATTCAAAACTCGTCATCAGAACCATGTTAAAGTACACGGTTTAGAGGAACTACGTCCCTTCACATTGCCGTGCAGACATCCTCACTGGATATTTCCAGCACATTCCGTCACCCCAAACAGGAATCCCACACCTATTCAGCAGTCACTCCCCACCCACTCCCACCAGCCCCCAATTTCATTTTGTGAATTTGCCTATTTGGGACACTTCATATAAATGGAATCCTGCACTGGTAGTCGCGCCCACCTGCCTTCTTAGCTTCAAGCCTCATGCGCTGTGGCAAATATCAGTACTTGATACCTTTCTGCGGCTGCCCTCTGTTCTGTTGTAGGGCCCCAACCACATCTTATTTGCCCATTCCACAGGTGACGGACACTTGGGCTGTTCCCACACTAATTGTTGGCGACTGTGAATAGCATCACTCTGAACATCCATCCGTGTGCAAACTTTTGTTTTAACATCTGTTTTCAATGTTTGGGACATATACCTAGCAGTGGAGTCCTGGGTCATCTCAGCTCTTAGCTCTTAGCATTTTGGTAGCTGAGGGATTACTGGAAGCTCAGTCTTTCATTTTGAAGATGGGGAAGTTGAGGTCCAGAGAAGGCAGGACTCACCTAGGACCACACGGAGAACTGCAAGGCTGACAGTAGAGACCAGCCGTCTGCTCCAGGCTTAGCCTCAGTAAGGCCTGAACCCCGACTGTGGATGCCTCTGAGTCCAGACCACGAGACACAAGACAATGGGTTTTGCCCAGGAGGTTCACTTGGGAACCCAGCCTGCCTCCTACCAAGGCAACAGCCTTCACTTTCTGTCTAATTAAAGTTTCCCAAATTAGAAAAATACCACGTCAAAGAAGGTTACTGAGGAAAAAGACTCACATGTGATTTATTTTGGAAATAATGACTTAAATTAATTGCAAAATCCATTGTGAAGAGTCACAGTGGTCATGTATGCTCACAAACATTTAAAGGTTCCCAGAATTGACTAATAATGGCTCCACGTGGTGAAGCACTGAGCAGGAGGCCCGGCCGCACCCAGGGTGCCAGAAACCCGGCCAGCCTCACTTTGTCTCCTCACTTTCCCTCTCCTTCTTTCTAGTCAGAAAAAGCAAAATTATGTAGTTCTCATTGAACCACACTTCTGTAACTTTGAGAACATGGAACAGCACAGGCTGCCTGGCTGTGGGAGGGACTGGCTCGGAGGGTCTCCCCATTGGCGGGCTTCTGGGGAAGGCCTGGGAGGGTAGAGTCCGTCACCTGTTAAACGTCGTGTTTTATCACAGTTCAAAGTTCCACTGCTTGCACAGGATGACGCTTAGTGACACAGCAGTGCGGTCATTTGGTCGGCAAGGACAGGGCTGGTTCTGTTTCATCTGCAAACCTCCAAGGTGAACCTGCTGGGTGAACTCTGCTCCTGGCAGCCGTGTCTAGATGGGATGAGGCTCTGAAAGTAGCATCTGACTGTAGGGTCACATCTATAGCTATTAAATATTGGGGGGATAGATGCAAAATCACTGCTTCCTTTCATTGACCATGCTGGGCTCACATGCACTGGTTCCCTAGTGCAGCCTGGTAGGTGACAGCGCCCCAGTGACCAGCCTAGAGGGCCAGGGAAGAGGGACAGGGGCCTGCAAACAGCCAACAGCTCCCTCCCCTGCTCCTCTCCTTTGTTGGGAGGGTCCCTCCAAGTCT
Organism: Galago senegalensis; assembly: GCA_963575145.1. Taxonomy (NCBI): domain Eukaryota; kingdom Metazoa; phylum Chordata; class Mammalia; order Primates; family Galagidae; genus Galago; species Galago senegalensis. The sequence goes on along the minus strand of CAUYTI010075641.1, from coordinate 36,850 downwards.
CATAGGCACACATGCCCACCAGGCCCTCGAGAGCAGCCAGCCCACCCAGCACCCTTCTCCAGCGTCCTCACGCCTGCACACAGCAGGCCACCCCAACCGCCCTGCTCTGGGGCCTCTGCTTTCTTTGGCATGTGAAGCGCCTGTGACCGTCAGGGGCTAATGGGAGGCAGAGCCACCCTTGAAGCTCCTGAAGGGCAGTGCTGGTGCCTGGAGCAGACAGGGGACAGAGGGGCTGCAGGTCCTGCTGAGTCCCCGCGTCCCAGGGACCCTGGATGCCTCTGCCTGCGGCATCACTGCAGCAGTGCTGGGGTTACTCTGCTGGATTTTTTCCAAAGTGTGAGTGTTCTGGGAAAGCAGGCAGGGTGTTTTTTTCTGATAAAGTGCTGACTTCTAGGTCTCCGAGGGCCCCTGAAGGAAGAGGTGAAGGGCCTCCCGCAGTGGGCAGTGGAAACGGGCGCATGGCCCAGACACAAAGCTGGAGGCTTCCGTGTTCCTACGGAGGATCCCACATCCCCTCCCCGCCCCGACCCCTTGTGAAACTCATATATTTGTATATCATTTGGCCTGTTCACATCCTAGTTTTCTCTTTACTTTGTCATTCCTGAAAAAGTTAACTGTTTCAAATGATAAATTACAAATATAGATTAAGAAACGCAGAGTTGCTGGGGAGACACAGGGAATTAGACTGCTCAGCAGTGAAACGACAGAGAATTATTCATTTTGGACGTGGAGTCAAACAAGGAAGGAGATGACACACCAGTGACAAGGTTTGCAACGAGCCCAGAAATGAAGAACCGGCGTGTACTTGTGGCTCCATTAGAAGAAAATCTCTATTCACAAAGAAATAATCTAAGAGGAAGCTTTGGGATTGGCAATAATTTAATATCCAGCAAAATAACCTGAATTAATTCTACTCTTAAAATACTGCCTGTTTGCATGGCCCTTTGGACTCCTGGTGACCCTTCAGCAATTACACCTGAGGGCTCTGCCAGACTCGCTGTCTCCTGGTCCCGTCTCAGAGGACGCTCTGCCACAGCCACCACGCGGTCCCCACACAGTTTGCGGGTAGTTGAAGCAGGCTATGCTTCATGAGAGAAACCAACGAAAATAGGACACGGCAGGATTTTTAGGGTACAGATATCTGTTGGGGGCCCTTCTGTTCCAGTATCAATGAAATAATGTTTTTAGACAACAGTCGTGACAGCCAACTGAGAGGGTGTCACCAAGCACACAAGCTGAGGGTGGGGAGGGGGCACATCTCTGAGCTGCACTAAATTTCTGGAATGTAATTCTGCATTTATTCCCTGTGTGACTGTGCTGTCTCAGGGACCCGATGGTGGCCTCTGGTTTCTCCTGTGCTACTTATTATTTTTTATTTTATTTTATTTCTTTTTGAGACAGAGTCTCACTTGTTGCCCTCGGTGGAGTGTTGTGGCATCACAGCTCACAGCAACCTCCAATTCTTGGGCTTAAGTGATTCTCTTGCCTCAGTCTCCCAAGTAGCTGAGACTACAGGCACCCACCATAATGCCCGGCTATTTTTTGGTTGCAGTTGTCACTGTTTGGCAGGCCCGGGCTAGATTTTAACCCACCAGCTCTGGTGTATGTGACTGGTGCCCAAGGCACTGAGCTACAGGCACCGAGCTCCTGTGCTACTTCTTATAATGCGAAACCACATGTGGACTTCAGTGAATCATTTTAAAAGATGACCTCTCCACTAAAGAACAAACACAGAGTGCAGGCTGGATTGGGGGGAAGAGGTAGGAGAGAGCTGCCGGACAAAAAATGTTCACCAGACAGAAAAAAATGATCAAATCTTTCTCTGTTAGGTCCCCATCCCCACACACAGATCCTCACACAAGAGGGAAAACTCAGACGGCGGGGCACAGTCTGATTCTGCAGTTAGAAACTAGTATATATGTGGCCTACAACTTGGAATCATTTGATTTCAGGAAAATTAATCCTCAGTGAAGATGTCATTCATAAATCAAAGCCAATTGTGTGGAGAGAGGTGCACTGACATTTGATTTGAGAAAGGAAATTTTGCCTTTTCCTTCCTTTTTCCCTTTCAATTTCCAGTATTTTAGACATTTCCGAAAGAAATGGTAACTGCCTTATTATGTTATTTATTAAGGTTAAACAAATCTCTTCGAGATGAGCAAGTCACACAAACTGTCCAGAAGGGACCCAACAAGTACAGGTTCTGCCGACTTGCAGGTTAGCCCAGGTGCCGCTCCCTGTGCGCTGCTCCTCAGAGGTTTACAGCGGGAGTCACAGCTGGGAGGCAGGTGACAGGCACGTCCCCACCCTCAGGTCCCAGCAGTCAAGCAGGCAACTGGCTTTTGACTTCTGACCCCTCTGCACACCCTTTAAACTGAATCAACTGAATGAACTGAGATGAATGAAGGGAAAATTCATTTCTGGACCTCATGATTGAAAGAAAATCCTGCCTGCTGCAATTTCACTTGCAGAATATTAAATCAAAATAGAACAGACAGAGAAACCCACCGTGGCAGCCAACCGGATGACAAACAATTGGCCTGTGTTTTCTTTTAGGAAGTTTATTTATTCTGCATGCTGCCCCTCATGGAGCACCCCTGCCTCTGAAACAGGCAAAAATCTCTCCAAACGTTTGTACAGAGAATTTAATAGAAAGGTCAGGGTGACAAGGGACACAGCAACGGGAAAACATCACTGTCAATGCAGCTTTGAGCGTTTTCTCCACAGGGAAGACGACAAAAGGACCCCTAACCTTCCCGATGGCAGTGAAACGCTGGAAACCTGCCTGGGTTTTCCTGGCCTGAGCGACTGTGCTCGGCCCTCCAGAAAGGTCTCAGTGGTGACCACACCAACCTCAGCCCCGGGGTGGGGTCTGACGTGTAGTCCAGGTCAAATGGTTAATAAGTCAGGAGCTTTGTCCAAACCCTTTTGTATCTGTCACACACCAGACCTGCCACCCAGAAACACAAGGCAAACACTGCCAATTAAACGGTGAGAGACCCCAGTCCAGTGCCAGGCGACGTAACCAAATTTACTATTTCCTCCCCAAGGAGGCTGAGGGATGTATTTTTTAAGGCACAATGTGAGCTGAAAAGATAGGCGTATTTTTCAAAGTAATTGAATTTGATAATGGAAAGCCCTCGGAGTTCAAGGAATGCTGAACTGAAGGAAAGAAGGATTTGCCTCTTTTTAAAGGGGCTGCTCTTCGGATCTGAGAAGTAAAACTACGATTCTGCGTGAGGTTTCAAAAGAAGCTGGATCATCTAAACCTTTCCCCAGTCAAATAACAGAGGAAAATATTATGATGGGAAATGGCGCAGTGACAGCCTCAGCGGACATTGCGCTTGGCTCTCAAACTCAAGTTCCCACTCACTGGCCTTCACAGGACGGTCCGTCGCCCCCACAGTGGACCTGTGGATGAGACGCTGCAGGAAGCTGGTACACTGTTTGAGTTCGAAATGACTCTATTTTCAGCTAACCACTAAAAGCATCACACAGTTATCAGGCATTTTCAGTTTCAGATTCGAGTCTCCTTTTGATGAGATAGCCGTTAGGAGTCACTAAGGAAACATCCCCTTGTGCCTCAGTTTACGGCAGTGTGAAAATCACACCGTTAATGTCACTGTCCTCAATTTAAAATAAGCATTCAATGAAGGCACAGCTTAACATAATTAAACCTCATTCAAAGGTTTCCTACTGATCAAAAACACAAAATATGTTTCTAAGACAAATATCAATTTAAAATAACCACAACTGAGTTTAGGATTTGATCCTCTCTGCCCCCCTGAGTTTAGGATTTGATCCTCTCTGTGTGCCTCCCTGTACCCCTCCCTCTCATTGTAAACAGCTCCATTTTTTTTTTTAAATTTCAGATTAACATAAGGACACACATGATCAGGGTATTATTTTCCTTTGTCAGGAAAAGTCCGAGTTGTATTTGAGTCCTGCACCAAATTCTAAAACTTCAGTCTCTTAACGTCTGGGTGGATAATTTTTATAAGTCATTTGTTTTATAATTTAGTTGTTATAAATCATTGCGTGTGTGTGAGAGAGATGGAAGTAAGCCTAAAATCAGTGTCTTAAAAAGCAAATGTAATACAGGTATATAGGAAATAGTTAAGGTAAATATTTCCCAAACTTTCTTTGAAAAATAAATTGTATTAGTATAGGAATAAATGTAGGAAATGTAGAAATAGGAATTAAAATTGGCATTGTTGCTCCGCTCAGATTTCTGGGATATGCTCTCTAGGAACGGCAAGGAACCAGCTTGATCAATCACACACTGGAAATACACTGATATTCCTCATATTCTGAAGAGAAGCTCAACACCAACGGTGTCAGGAACAACAAAGTGTGGGTCTCTGCTCAAAGCACATTTTGTACTTATTACTCTGAAATAAACATAGCAATAATTTCTTTTGTAATTTGCTCATCTAAGTATAGAAATTCAAAATTCTGTGGAATATCTTTTTTGCTTTGTTGATTCACATGAGGTTGTAAGAGATACTATGCGGATTCCCTTATCTCTCCAATCATTTCCCTCAAGGAAGAAATGTTGCCAAATTCTACACCAACCTGACCAGGAAACTGGCTGAATACAGTCCTGGACCTAGTGCAGACTTCACCAGTTTCACATGCACTTGTGCGTGTGAGGGGCTCGCTCCTGTGTACCTGTGTTTAGCTCCTTGCAACTGTATCCCCCGTGTAGATGCAGGTGACCACATGGAGCATCTTTTTAATCAGTTTCTGTTTTTATTGTTTCATCCTGGCTTTTCTTTTGCAAACATGCATGTCTGTGCCTCTCACATTCTCCTTCTTTGTGGCTCTCTATTGCTTGGCCACAGTAACTTATTCATCTCTTCTTTGAGTTTTACTGCCTTGTTGGGTTGAACTCTTTGCTAGCTGAGAGGTTTGTGTTTGGTTTGCTTTCTGCAGCACACTGACCCTTTCCCAGGAAAAGACACAAACATAAACAGACATTCCAGTGTTTCCAGCGTGCATTCACAGGGTTTTAAAGACACCAGCGAGAACAGATTAATATAAATACTAAGCTTAAAAACTGTCATAAAAATTCAGCCTTTAAAATTGGCTTATTAAAATATTTGTTTTTTTAAAGCCCAGATTTAAACTAAAGTTATGAGTTACAGAGATCTGCTCAGGAAGAGTTTACTTTATGGTCTTTTTTTCCAGGCAAAAGGCATCCAGCGTCTGTGCTATCTAGAATACAGTGGGGTAAGGATGACAAAAACACAATTCTTTTAGCCTGAGACCGGTCTGAAATAGGAGTTTCAGAAAACCTCAATGAAGTGCTATATCTCAAACAACCTCAGACAGCCCCAAAAAAGGCCTATTCCTGGCCACACGAGTAGCAAGACACCCTTTATGGGAGGTTGAAAGAGCAGCAGTGATATTTAAGGGGATAGATCCACACAACAGAGGTCAAATCGCTACATCTCATTTTATTGATGAGTACTTAGTAAGAAAGCATTACTTATATTTCAGGTGGCTCAGTCTTCATTCTCCTTCTTCTAACCAATCCAAAGCTTTACTGGGATTCTACATTTCTATTCTCCTCCAGGAGGAATTAATTTTCTTTGGAAACCAGCTACGTCCCGAATGTAGCAGTCAATGAACACCTTCAAGCACTAGATTTTCTGGAGGAAGGAAAAGGCTGACACACACCACACATCAGATGGCGAAGAAAGTCACATACTTTCTCCAAAGCAACTAAAAGTTCTCAGAAAGAAAAAAAGCTTGTTGAGCAACAGAACCCAGAGAAAATCTGTGCGTACTTGACAGAAGTTACAGAAGATGTAGGTCTCTAACTGCGTAGCAGAGAACAATGTCTATGTGGATAAGCAGTGGTCACCTTCCCCACACTCCAAGCCAGGTGGCTCAGAACCTGCTCTGAAGGCTCAAGCATCTAGTGGGAATGCTTAAAACTCCCTGTGATACCGTGCCATTAGATGAATCCAGCTGACTGGCCAAAGACGCCTGATTTATTGTCTAATTGTGTTTTTAAATATCAGGCCAAAAAAGAAAGGATAAACATCGGCACCGGCACACTCCGCCATCTCCTGCATTTCTCTTCATGTCAAAGGACAATTTCAGCTTTTTTTTTTTGCTACTATTAGTCTAAACTCATTTTTTTCATAATATGTAAAAGTACCTCATATTGGACATAAGAATCACATACAATTTACTGAGATGTGTGGGAAATTTTTGCTGATACATATAATTCATGCTTCTTAGAAATAATACAAATAAATAACAAATGCTACTTAGGAAATCAAACATTATCAGGAAATCAAACCTATTATGATTATATTTATGCGAATGGGGACTAATGAGTTAAAAACAAAAAGAATACAAATATGTTTGCCTAACATGCCTGATGGATAAAAACAAGGGGTCCAGAATCATAGTGTATCAAAAATTTCCACATTTACCTTCTCTTCTTAGAGAGAATTGTCTAAGTGAGGAAACTGACTTACCTGAACCACCGAGTAATATTCAGGTCTATAAAAATAAGAATAAATAGGCCCCGTATGTATCATTTGATTCCCAACTGTGTTACCTATCATATTTTAAAAACATTTTTCCACATAAGCTCTTAACAGTTTTCATTTACTTATTATGCATAGCACATTTTATTTTTATATAATTTTTAATTATTGTCTATGGCTGATTCTCTACATTTTAAGAAGTGCAATTATTATTATATGAGTTGGGAAACATCTCCTGGTATTTGTGGTCTGTCATTTTCGGGAAGGGGGGGGCAGTCTTAACAATAAATCTGTTGACATTTTCCTTAAACAAAGTTATATGTGTGTGTTTTAAAAGATGACATCCCTCATCTGCCTGTCCTTATTTCAGATGTAAACCATGTAAACTGCGGATGGTATAAAGTTTAAATGGAAGTAACTAATGGAAGCTCATAATTTAGACAGCAAAAACCAGAATTAACGTATTAGCCCACTGCAGCGTTTAGTCCGCAGCCAATCCAAACTTTCTGTCCTAGAGAAATACGTGATTGAGACATTTTCCATCTGTTTTTGACAAAGGCAGGAGAAGATTCTCACTAGTTAGTCTCTGCTAAAAATTATTTTTTTAAAAAACTGTAAAATAGTCGCTATCTTTGGAGGCTATTGCATTAAAAGAATTTCCAGTGACACCAAAATAAAAGCTAAGAAACCAAAGCCCACCTGGGCTGCATCAGCCTTCCGCGGGCTGCAGCAACAACATTCGCGGATATTACAGAACCACATAAAAAGAAATAGATACGTTTGGGGGAACGGGTGGCCGCGCGCTCTTGATTCATCTGAATTCCTTCTGTGTGAAGTAGAGGCTTTTGTAAAAACACAGAGAGATGTGGGAGAAACTAAAGCATACTGAATAAGAAGCATTTTTAACCCGGCCCCAGCAAAAACAATCTGGCGCCCTTCCCTTACCCCGGACCGCCGCGGAGGAGAGGCGCTCGCCGCGCGGGACCGGAGGGGAGGACGGCGCCTCCGCCGCCAGAGCGCGTCTGAAGGGACCTGGAAGGTGTCTGGTGAAAAGGAGCCGGTGCAGGACGCCCTAATGGCTCTTCCAGAGATGACCAGAACTCCGAATGCTCCTGGCAGCTGCGTCCTCCGCGCCTTCACCCCCACAGGGTCCGGCGCGCACCGTCTGCCTTCCCCACTGTTTCCCAGACTGGAACCCTCGAGCTCCCCCCACCCCCACGCCGGCTGGACGCCCGGACGCGGCGCAGCCCTCCTGGGCACTCCAGGTTCAAGGCTGGGGCTTGAGGCTCCAGCTCCTAAGTCGGCTCCACCTGCCTGCGGGTAGCCCGGAGCTCCCAGAGGCTGTCTGTTCCCAGCCTTGGCGCCCTTGACCCGAGGCTCCCGGAGCCACAAGCGCGGCGTCCTCTGCGCTCGCCAGGCAAACCCGTGCGCCCTGGGCCAGCACCTCTATGCTCCCTGGTCCGGCCAAGGCCCCAACGACAGGGCACCCAAGACGGGGGCCGCGAATTTCCCGTATGAACGGCTGGGAGATCTAAGTGCCTGTTCGACAAACACTCTCTGCCTCTCCCAGGACGAGTGAGAAGCCAGGAGCCGGGTCAAGCCAGTCACGCAACTTCGCGGGCGGCCTCCGCTACCGGGGACGCAAAGGGCTACTGGTCTCCATCCCCCGGCCGGCCCCGTAAGATTTTTTCTGAGCCTACTCCACCCACGGTCACCCACAGAGACCCCCCATAGCACAGTGAATGGAAAATGTGACCTTTTGTGTAAGAAGCGCCTTCGGACCCTACTGGGGAGTTTGCCTTGTCCACAAGTTCCCAACTGCCACCCCTGCATGGGAGGGTAAAAAAGTCCTCTGGGACGCCCTTGGGATACAGGAGCTTCCCGGCCGCCCCCAGTCCACGCCGCCACGGCCCGTGGGCCTCTGCGAAGAGAGTGGCGCAAACCTGGCCTCTCTGCGGTCCTGGCCGCCCCACCCCGCCCCGCAACGGAGGGTGCCGGTCGCGCGCGCAGCACCTACCCTGGCGCGCCGGTCTGGAGGTGGGTGGCGCGGCGCTAGTGGGAGGCGGACATCGACCACGCGCCTTCCATGCGCCACACGGAGAAGGCGTAGCTGAGGCGCTCGTGGGCCACGTAGCTGCAGCTGGTCATCTTATTGTCCATCTCGTCGCTCTGCAGGACCTGGTAGAGGAAGTCAATGTACCTGGCGGCGAGCTTGAGCGTCTGGATCTTGCTGAGCTTGTCTGAGGGCAGCGTGGGGATGATCTTGCGCAGCGCGGCGAAGGCCTCGTTGAGCGACTGGGTGCGCTGGCGTTCGCGCACGTTGGCCAGGATGCGCTGGCTCTGCAGCTCCTCGAAGGACTGCGCGCTGGGGCTGCCCTTCTTGCCGCGCTTGCCTGGGGTCGGGCTGCCATCTTCGCTCGACTTCTTGCTGTAGCGCCGCTTCCGGCCGAAGCGCTTGGGCTGCCGCTCCAACTCCTCCTCACTGGTGCCCAGGCTGTCCACGGGGGACATGGGCGAGCTGGAGCCCTCCTCCATGGCGCCCGCCCGGCGCGCGTGGGGCTGGGGGCGCCGGGGCGCCGAGGGCGCAGCGCTGACCAAGCACAGCTCCCGGAGTTGCACGAAGGGCTCTGATTTCAAGGCCGGCTTGTGCAAAACCGAGGTCTCCGGGAGAGGAAGTTATTCTAACTTTTTTGGAAACTCTAGCCGGGCTGGGTTGCTAAATAGTTGTCAGGAGTGAGGGCGGCGCGCTGATTGGCCGCGATGGCCGGGGGCAGGACAAGTTCTGGGGCCTTCGCCGGCCGCCCCCGCCCCCGGCGCGGCACTTTCAGTTTGGCCTCCCCCTTCGGCCTGGGCCGCGGCGGGCACCGCGGAGGCCGGGACCTCGCCTGCCACCCACAACCGCAGCCCGATAGCTGGCCACGCTCTGGCCGCTCTGAGCCCCCGGCCGGTCGGAAGCTGGCTTTGTCTGCACCTTAACGGGGAGATTGGGCCCTTCCCGGCCGTGAGGTCTAAGGGTTCGAGAGGCCAGGCCGACCCCAGATGCGCTCCCTGGAGATGAGGACGCAGACGGTTGCATCCTGGGGCACCTGGACCTGTGTGTGCCTTGGCTGCCCCTGGGCACTCAGCAAGCCTGCACCGTGGCCCGCACACTCCAGCCTGGGATAGGTGGATCAGCGCTGGCAGCGCCCTCGGAGCCCCGATCTTAGGACACTCGGGGGTCCTGAAGACGCCGCCCCACGGCGCGCCGATGGGGTCAGTGGAGATGCCTCCCTCTTGGGCCAGTCTTCATGTCAGGGACTGTCTCATCCCGACTTGCTGGGAAGCGCCGGCACTGACGCCCTCCCGGAGCGTTCCTGCTAAGTGCTTTAAAACTTGAGCGCCATAGCCAGCGAGCCTCTGCGGGAGCGCCCAGTGGCCGCTGCGCCCTCAAACCTGTCCCTAAAGGGTGCTGGGCGCCGCCTGGGACGCTCGTATGGCCCAACCTGTCCGACCCCAGTCTCTGCGCTCCCCCTTCGCTTCGTGGGTCGGTAGTGGACGGCGGGAGCTGCACGGCACTGCCCGGCGCTGGCGCTGGCCTCTCCTGCACTGGGCGCCCGCGGGCAGCTCCGGGCCGGAGGGCTGCTGGGGCGCCGCAGCCGGGCCTGGTGGGCAGCACCGGGTCCCCGCGCCATCTGGATGCTGAGCGCTAGTGCGTTTGAAGTGGTTTGGGGGCTCTTTGTTCGCCAGGCCGCTCTGGCTGTGGGCCTGGAGGTGGTTTACGGCTTTGATGCCTTTGAACCTATTCCCAGGTGACCCGGGCTCAATTAGGCCCCAGCCTGCGCAGGGCTGTCAGGCAAACCTCGTGATCAAGGGCGGGCTGGGCCTTTTTATTGAAGTTGAACCGGGTCTGGAGCGCCGGGCCTCGGCTGCTCCTTGGGCCTGCTGGGCCGCGAGGTGGGGCCCGTGGACCACGACCACCGCCTTAGGAAACCCGAGGGCCGCGTGGGCCTTCTGCGCCCAGAGCCTAGGACTCTGATTCTGGCCGCTCTTGGGGACGTTTTCCCTAACGGTCAAGGGAGGCTAATTCTGTGAAAAGCAGGCCCTTCCCCAGGCGTGACTACACAGCAGCGCTGGGAGTTTCTTTCCGACCTTCGGGCTCCACAATCCTCTGAGTAAGGGCCCCTCCAGGGTCGCTGCGCCCAGTCCCACCCACCTAACTCTCTCCTTTCTCCTCCGGAAGCAGCAAAAATAGCTTTCCATATGCCTTTCTTTGAAATCCCACCTCCCCAAAAAATATATAAGGAAGGAAAAAGAGAGCAGCTGGGCCCCGGCTGTCCTGTAGGCGCTGGGGCCTGTCTGGGTGGGTAGGAAGGACCAGCCGCCGGTAACTGGCCTTCCACCCACTGCTCTCCCCACAGCAGCAACAGCAGAGATTTGCTCATCTTTTGACCAGTTCCAGCCAGGCTTAACCAACCTGCTGACATCTCTCCCTTCTCTAACCTGGGCATGGACCCAGGACAGGGATCTGCCTTGTAGGCTGCTAGCCCCTCTGTCTCCCTCTGGGTGTGTCCTGTGTCATCCTCTGTCTCTGTTTCTGTGTCTCCTCTATCATACTCCTTTCCCTCTCCCTCTCTCCCCTCCCCTTCCCTTCATAGTTTTGTTTGAAAGGAAAACAGCTCAGCTGGGAGGTCTGGTTGGGTCCTGAGCAGCAGAGCTAGGGTGGCTCTGAGAACCAGAAGCTCCTGGGTGCCTTGGAAAGGGTCCTCACAGGCTGCACACTGATGGTCACAGAGGACTTCACGGGGGATCCAAAGTGCACTTTGTGACTTTCACAGTCTGGTCCAGTAGCCTGGATAACGTTTCTTTGGTGTCATATCTTTCTATTTTAAATAATCTTAACAATAAATTCAAATAGCAGAGTCAGTGATCCTGACTGCGGAAAACCTTTCTGACAGAACTCGGAACGCCTTCCTCATGCTAGTACCCCGGTGGTTGGCTTCTCAGAGTCTTTACCTGGGCAGTGACCCGCGTTCACAGGAGAAAATAAGGCACAATGACACTTAATGCAGTATTTCTGATGTCACCTGCAGGTTGGCAGGGGACATGGTGGTCAGTGTTTCTCAGTTTGTGGGAAGGGAAGAGAAATTGGCTGAACTGGAACCCCAAGGAAGGAGTAATCGATTTAGGAAACCATACTCAGGTTACTGATATAGCATGAATTTTTTCTTTCCAAAATCACGTCAGTGATAAGGCTAATAAAACCAACTTATTAATAGCCTACGTGACAAAATGTACCTGTGTGTGATTATCTGTTGCAAGACCACCCAGGCTCACTTGGACTTGTGTTAAATACCACACATTGAGGATTCACTGAACTAAATACAGCCCTGGGCATCTTTATTCATTATTAGGTGTGGAAAATCATTTCAGTGCTTCTTTTCACGTATGTAAAAAATGTGCTTTGTTTCATGCGACTTTGTTCTGAAAAAAATGACCAGGAGTTCTGAAAGATTCTTCTATTGCGTGTTTTTTTTAAGGCAGCATGTAAGGGAAGGTGGTGTGTTCACACGGGGAATTCGATGGCTGGTAGCTTGGTGTTAATCTTGCTGCAATAGAATGTGACTGCTGGATTGTCACCTGGGGATGGTCTTTCATAACAGAACATGGTTATACTGACCCTGGGCTTTACTGGCATAATAAAATGGGTACTTGCTTAGATCTGAAAAAAAACCTGTGACAAGCCCTTAGGAGGTATATTAAACAAATTTATACATTCAGTTGCCATTGCCGCTACCTTCTGTCAAAGCGCCGGCAGAGATGAGCCTACCTGTGCCACCTGGCAGCCCACCTAATGCCACCCTGTGAAGTCCTATGAAGTCCTCAATGGAGCATAGAGATGGAAAATAGATATTAAGAAGGCTCCAGTGTACATACCCTAATGACTGGGGCGGGGGGGCGGGTTCATCTCCATTTGCATTTAGCAAACTAAAGTTTGAGCAGATGAACAAACAGTCCATATTTGTGTGACAGAATCAATGAAATCAATTATTGAATCAATGACATTAATCAAGAGGTTGATAACGGCCCACATCACAAACCCTCAAAGCTGCAGATGCTGGCATGGGTGTGGAGAGAAGGGAACACTTTGACACTACTGGTGGGACTGCAAACTAATACAGCCTTTCTGGAAGGAAGTATGGAGAATCCACAAAGAACTCACATTAGAACTCCCATTTGATCCTGTAATCCCCTTAGTCCCAGAAGAAAAAAATCCTTTTATCATAAGGACACTTGCACTAGACTGCTTATCATAGCACAATTTGCAATCGCCAAAATGTGGAAATAACCTAAATGCCCCCCAACCCAGGGATGGATTAACAAGCTGTGGTACATGTGTACCATGGATATTATTCAGCCATTAAAAAGATGGAGGCTTTACACATTCTGTACTAACCTGGATGGATGTGGAGCACATTCTTCTTAGTAAAGCATCACAAGAATGGAGAAGCAAGAATCCTGTGTACTCAATTCTAATATGGAGGCAGTAGATGAGCTAATCCAAGGTGGAGGGGAGGGGGACGAAGGACAGAGGACGTCACAGTGTAAAAAAAACAAAACATAGCAAAAAAAGAGGTTGATAACCACATCTCCCAATCAAAGAGCAGTTTCCTATCTGCAAAGCACACACAGCCCTCTGCGTCAGCAGCAGCAGTCTTGCACAAACCCAACACCGCACTGGCACGGCCTGTCAAGATTGTTTGGTGCCTTCATTGTGAATTACTCTATCTTAGGTGTAGGTGAAGGAGAAGGTGACCCATTACTTTCAGAAGCCACAAATTTTACAAGTGGGCTCTTTAAAATGATCTGACAAAATTATGACATTTCTGTGGAAATCATAGGGGTCTTTGCTTTGCTGAATGACAGAAAGGTGTCGTCACAGGCACAGAGCTGCTCTTGGACTGCTGACGTCTGGCTCTATTTCGGGCTGTGCTTCATGCCTCCTCACGGCACCCTGCCCCACCAGGATTTCAGTGATCCAGCACACTCCCCAGTGTGACATCACAGCTGGAAGGGAGGGTAACTGAAAAGGCCTCCTTTTCAGTCTCAAAACCCAGGGTTTAAGATGCTTCTGAAATCTCATGTTAAAATACAGTTTATGGGGTGGTGCCTGTGGCTCAAAAGGGTAGGGCGCTGGCCCCATATGTCGAAGGTGACGGGTTCAAACCCAGCCCTGGCCAAAATAAATAAATAAAATACAGTTTATTCTGATGATGGATATCACTGCACCTTTGGGACGTTAAGTCCAAGAGCCATCATCTGCCTTGACCACAGCAATGACACCATCGGGGGGAGGGGCTCCATACCTACAACAGGCTGGAACCACACATCCTAGGTACACATCACATACAGGCAAGATTCCCCTTTACAAAGTCCCCGCTACTGCTGGGGGTGTAGAATAGTGCAGCCACTTTGGAAAGCAGCATAGAGTTTCCTCAAAAAAAGATTGATAGAAGCAGAACCACCATATGACCCAGCAGTCCCACTGCTATATCCAAAAGCTGTCTCCTCCCATGTTACTGCCACACTACTCACAACAGCCCAGATGGGGACTCAACTCAAATGTCTTCAGTGAATGGGTGACCAGGTGAAGAAACATGTTATACACCCAGTGGACTGTTACTCAGCCATGAAATCCTAGCATTTGCGGCAACATGGAAGGAACTGCAGGTCATTACGTCAGGCAGAAAGGAGAATAGTGGTCCCCAAGGTCAGGAAGAGCAGGGAGGAGGAGGAGTTCTTTATGGGGTATGGACTAGTCAGGAGGAATAAGTTCTAGTGTTCGATAATACATTAAGGAAATTCCAGGGAAAAGTAACTTATTTTATATTAAGACAGCTAAGGAGAAGATTTGTAATATTCCCAACACAAAGGAAAGATAAATGTTTGAGGTGATGGTTAACCCACTCACCCTGATCTGGCCGTTACATGTGTACAAGCGCCAGAATAGTACATGGACCCCCTAAATATGTACCACTAATATATCAGTTTAAAAAAAGAAAAATGACATGGATTCCAATAATGTTAGTTCCATGATGTGAGTGAACTAACACACATAGACATACAATACACCCAACACACAGACTCATACACACATACACGCACTGCACACTGCTGTGACACCACCGCACTCTACCCAAGGCGACATAGTGAGAAATTTTTTAAATCTCCTTGAAGAATTCCCTCTTGAAAAATCACTGGTTAGGGCACGTGGCACAACTCCACTGAACCATGTGAGGGCTCTCCCAGGAGCACTGGTGCCCCCCTCCCCCCAGCAGTGTTTGATTGCATCCTCCCCTGGGAGCACCGTGCCTCCCATGTATGTGCTAGGTGGGAGAATTTATCTTCTGGGGTGCAGTCTGAGCATCCCTTTTTTAGAGAGGAGCACAGCAAAATAGGCATGCCTTGGGAACCAGCAGCTGTGGTGGCAGCAGCTCCTTGGTCCCAGGTGGTCTGGAATTCCTGTTTTCCTGATGAGAAGAGGCAGGTGCCCAGTTTTGCAGTGCAGTTAGGAAGTCAGTCTCAAAAGCTCTACCTAGAGCCTGTTTATTCAGCTCCACAAATGATTCCATTGCAGCCTCAGTCTAATAAGTCGTGTCCTGCCTGAACTGGACAGTGAGGCTTCCCTTCTCTCTAGTGGACTTTTGGCAGGAACACCCACACTTCTGGGCTGTGGTCTGAAAAGTGGACACTGGGGTGCCCACTCCCTTGCCTTGCTGACATCACTAACGCTCGCTCACAGCACGGAACTAACACTGGCCTTTGGTATACATTTACAAATGCCTTTAAGATTTAATCGAAGTTGTTCTTGTGACAAACTCATACAGTTTTTTCTAACTTGTAATGCATACCAAATTTCAATTAAAAAATAAAAATGGAAAGATGAAATAAGATATAAATAGAATGGGAGAGGGGATGGGATATAGGGGCTGGGATGGCAGCCAGGCTCTTCTGAATAAGCTTTGTTTTAAAGATTTGACTTTGGAATTCTGTGCATGTTTTATATAATCATTAAAAAATGTAGTCAAAATGAAAAAAAATCCCTAAAATGTCAAAAGCAAAAATCAAACAAACACACCTTATCAAATTTGTATCACATTGATGGTTTAACTGTGCGGACATGACTAATTGAAGGTAACTTTAAAACACAATAATGTGACTTGCATCCTGATGGAATAGACTCTAAAGGCAAAAAGAACCACAAAAAAGGCTCAAACCTCGCAGTGTCCATATTTCTAGTAATAAAATCACCATTGTTATTCCAAAACTGTACTGTAAGCTAAACCAAATGAGTAATATGTTCATGTCTTTGGGAAACGCAAATACAAATGCATCTTTGGGAAATGCAAGAGATACAAGTGCATCTCTTGATACAAAACGATGTAAACCCAACTCCGCTGGAAATACTAATTATGGACTCAGGATATGTTTTCTGGTCCCAAAGACTGAAAAGACCTAGAAATGTTGTCAAACCCAGGGGCAGCGGGCACTGCGAGTGCCCAGATGTGGCCTCTCTTTGAAGATATGTTTGACTTAAGGTCTGGGGTAAACATAAAAAAGATAAGGCTGAAATATTCCTTATAAGTGAGCACCAGGGTCATGTCTCACAGGGCTCAGGAAAGACCTAAAATGTCTTCACATTCTAGTGCATTATAAGAATAATTGCAATGGGTGGGAATGTATCAAATATGACATAAATTCAGGAGCTCAATGTTCATCAAATATAAAGCTTTTTGGTCACCTTTGGCTGATGCTGCAGAACTGACCCATGAGTCTAAAGCTTAGTAAGTAAAGAGGAAGAACCAGGCATGTAACCAGGTCATACTCCAAGGTAAGAGTTGATGAGAACACACTTCCCTCTCCAAAGCATCCAGCCAATGGCTGCAGGCAGATCTGTAGGGAGTTACAGCTTCACTATTTTGCAAACGCTGATGTAAGGGTGAATTTAAGTGCTGCTGATCCATGCTAGCTACTACAGAGAGGGGTGCCACCTGGCAGTAGGTCCCAGCCACCTACAAAGCATTGCACCTCCCTGCTCAGTCCTCCAAGGGCTCATCTTACACGTTGCCAGGCTGTGTAAGGCCTGCCCCACCAGTCATGAGCACGCTCTCCGAGGTGAGCATCTGACGTCTGGGCCCAGGGCCATGGTCACGTGGGCAGCTCTTCCCCTCCTCAATGTGTGCCCCCACCATAGTCTATCTGGAACTTTCTGCCCCCCCCCCAATAGCCATGTGGCTGACTTCTGTCCTCCAAGTGTCTCAGATATCTGTTGTCACATAATAAACTTCCTCCCAACTTAGTGCCTTAAAATGCCAGCCATTGTATTTGGTCACAATTTCATAGCCAGAAGTTTGTGTTGTGCCAGTGAGTTGTCGAGGGGAACAGATAGGCCTACCCAGTGTCACGTGAGTGAGATGCCCTCGGTCAGAGATCCAGGATGGCAGCAATCAGCAGGAGCATGTTGGTGCCCTTCCCCGTGGCCTCTCTAACAGACTAGCTGGAGTTCATTCACTCGAAGCTCGAGGTGTGCCAGCCTCTCTGCACAGTGCTATCCAAGTTTTGCTAATGTCCATGACTACATGAGTCACAGGCTGAGTCCAGATTCAGGAGTTTGGCATTAAAAAGCTAGTTGGTAGGCTCGTACTGGTAGCTAAGTGGGTAAGGTGCCACAGCCACATGCGCCAGGGCTGGTGGGTTTGAACCTGGCCCAAGCCTGCCAAACAACAATGATAACAACAAAAAAATAGCCAGGCTTTGTGGGAGGAGCCTCTAGTCCCAGCTACTTGGGAGGCTGAGGCAAAAGAATCACTTAAGCCCAAGAGTTTGAGGTTGCTGTGAGCTGTGACGACATGGCACTCTACTGAAGTTGACATAGTGAGACTCAGTCTCAAAAAAAAAAAAAGTGGTTGGCAGCTTTAGGGTGTGAAAGAGTGTGTGTCTGTGTGTGTGTTGATGTATGTGTGTGCCTGTGTGTGTGTATTGGTGTATGTGTGCCTATGTGCATGTGTGTGTGTGTGTGCTGGTAAGGAGGGGCCCTTGTCACTCACAGGCTTCTTTTTGGCTGATCAGCTGGGGATTGAGTCACATTTGAGGAGTGGACCCAGTTGTTACTATTTGTTGATCTTTTTATTGTGGCTGGCCACCCCTGCAGAGACTTCTCCCACCTCCTGCCCTGGGGCATCAGTTTGGGTTCCAGGGTTCTGGGAGGACAGGAGGGGACAGCAGGGCAGAGTCTCACACCACTCTTCCACACCCAGCCTGCTCTCTGTGAGGCCTGGCTCTCCCAGCGCCAACCTTTTCTGGCACAAATTCCCAGAGCACTTCACCTAGTCCCTCCAGGACTGGGGGACTGCTTGGCACCTGGTCTCTGGAGGGGGGTGGGGACACCGGCACCCTCCGCTGCAGCACCAGCTGGGGGTGGTTCTGCAGGAGCACTGGGCTCAACCCCCCACTGAGTAGGTCAGTGTCTGCTGTTGACTTTTCTATTCTCTCTGAACTTTGGGGTTTTGCTTTTTTTGCTCCTATAGTCCAGTCTTAGAGGGATGTGGGGAAGGAAGCAGAGATTACAGTAACCCACCATTTTAATCAGAAGTCACCTGAAATTATCTTAAAAAGCTAGAATGAACTCAGAGGTCACATTGGTAGCTTGGAGCTCTCCCTACAGCCCTGGGGGGCTCCAGATGCACCTGATGAAGGCCAAGTGGGGCTGGCCTCCCCCAGGGGCACAGTTCTGGTGACAGCCGTGCATGACTGATCCCTCAGGGTACGGATCTCGGGCCACACAGGGGTGTGGGAGACTGAGGCTGCAAAAGCCCAAACTCTTCTTCCCCTGATAGGTGCTCCCTGAGAGCTCGCCAGGCGGGAGTGCTGGGGACTCCCTGCACTCTGTCCTAGGAGTGGGTGGGTGGAACTCACAAGTCAGGAGGACCCGTCTTCTCTCCTCCCACCAGCCCCAAGTAAGAAACGCAACAAACAGAAGCAAGCCTGGGGTTCTCCAAGCAAGTTCTCCAAGTCCCATTCCAATCTCAGGTCTGTCATTCGCTCTGCCCCACCTCCCTGCTCTCAAGCACCTGCTCATCTCCAAAGTGCACTCGAGTGAAGGCCAAGTGTGGGGACACCCCACGGCCATAGCTCACCTCTGCTCACCACACTGTGGCCATAGGCTGATGGAAGCACACACTTCATCGTACGCTGTGGGGAGAAGTTAATGGAATACAGCAAATTATAAATGCCATGTCTTCTCACTAATCCCCACTCACTGAGAGTTTGACACGGTGCTCGGAAGTGGGGTGGATGCCAACCGGACAGATACACAATGACGATGACGCTGAGGGGTGCAGCTCAGGTTTGCCCCCAAGCTGAGAAGACTGCGGAGGGCATGTCCTGCAGGGGCTGGGACTCTGGGAACCACCCAGGGTATGTCCCCCAGCAGAGGTGGGGAGGAAGAGCATTCAAGCAAAGAGAGGAGACTGTGTCGACCCAAAGCATAACAAAGGCCTTCGTGTCCCTGTGATGGGAGGTCTCATGGCTGGGAGCTCAGGGCCGGTGGTCAGCACTCGTGAGATTGCAGATAATAGAAATTCAGCCTGAACCTACTGAGCAGAAAAGGAATTTATTGGCCACTTGGGCAGTTCAGGGTCATGCTGGCTTCAGGCTTAGCTGGATCCAGGAGTTTCACGGCTGTTGTAGCCCTCCTCTTCCTCTCTACCCTTCAGCCCTGCTTCCTCCGGTGGTGGAGGAGGGCACAGGGTGTGGCACTCAGGGTTCCGTCCTCCAAGGACAGCTTCCCTGTTGCTCAGCTGAGACAGTGGGCGTGGCACCCTGCTGGCTGTCTTTGTTGAGTGACTGCCTGGGTTGTGTGCTTGCTCCTGTGTTGTGCAAGAAAAGAAGGTGGGTGCTGTGAGAATAAGGAGGTTCCCCCTGGGAGAGACACTGGACAGATGAACAAAGTGCATCCATGAGCCTGTGGCTCTGGTGACACCGTGGGGGGAGGTGGGGCCAGGTTCCCGAGGGTCATGTAGGACCAGTTATGGAGTTTGAATTTCCTCCTGGAGGCAAGTGGACGCAAAGCAGAGGTCTAAGCTGGCCGCTAAGGAGAGGGCCAGCCCAGGGCCCAGCCAGCCAAGGATCACCAGTGTGGGGAGGGGCGGGAGGGGCGTCCAGAGGGAGGAGCTGGACTGAGAGTGCCCTGGGGGAGAGTTGGGGAGAACTAGGTGGCCACCAGCCCATCACCTCCAGCTGCAGGTCATGGCTTTCACTTTTAGATATACTGGGGTGTTGAGAGTGGGAAGATGTGTGGTTTAAATGCTTGTTTATCTCAGAAGGCCAGAAATTCAGCAAAACTCAGCACAGCACCAGGCCGTGGGGTGGGGGGGGAGAGAAAGAGGCCTTCCCTGCCCTGGGCCTCAGTTTCCTCTCTGTGAAACGGTCCCTAGGGCTCCCTCAGTGTGACAATGTGTCTGTTCTGTTTTCAGAAACTGGAATCCCTGCTCGGGGATGCAGCTCCACATCACACCCCTGCTTGGTGGCACTTTAGAAAGAGTGGACACTGCAGGAGTGGGTGTGGCCTTCTCTGCTGTCTCAGTCACGTGCGGGGACCCTGGGGTGGCCGTATGGATATGCCCCAGATCTCCATAAAGCTCCTGCCCTGTTGTGGCCTGGCTGTAAACTTTCCCAAAAAGGTCATGTGAATTTATCACCCACAATACTTTGTAATTAGAAATTATGGTCTCTCTTCCCCTATGACACTTTTGAGCTGTAGCAGATCTTAAACGAAAATGATATTTATGTTTCAAAATGTTCTTCAGAAACCTTAAACTCATGAGTTGAAAATTTGACTTAAAAGTCCTGAACACTTATCTAAATAAACACTTAGGTCTGACCTAACATGTATTAAGGAATAAACTTGGAATTAGGCTTGTGTGTTAAAACTGATTATATCTTGAATAGAAAAACACATCAAAGAAGGCTTCTGGGGGAACACTTCTGGGTGTATGGCAAATTTCTTTTTTATAGAGGTCACCGGGGCAGTCAGGAGCAGGTGACAGGCCTCTCCTCAGTGACTAGAAGAGAGTGCAACAAGTTGTCCCTGTTCAGAGAAGAAAGTGTGTTGGGGGAGGGGCGGGGTCATGTGTCACTTCTCTAGGCTGTCCTTTTTTTTTAAGTTTTTAATTCTTCCCTTTGATTCCATCTCTGCCCTTCATTTCTTTATCTCCTGCCAGGGAAGATGAACGAGTATCACCCCAGGAGCATCCAGCTCCCCTCACTGATGAGGACGGAGGGCTCTGGGTTTGCTCTGGCTGGAAGCCCCCAGGCCGTGGAGCCTGCCCACTCCAGGCTCCCTCCTGCATCTGGGTTTCCTCTGGCTAGAAGCCCCCAGGCCGTGGAGCCTGCCCACTCCAGGTTCCCTCTTGCAGTCTGGGTTTCCTCTGGCTGGAAGCCCCCAGGCCGTGGACCCTGCCCACTCCCGGTTCCTTCTTGTGGTCTGGGTTTGCTCTGGCTGGAGCCCCCAGGCCGTGGACCCTGCCCACTCCAGGTTCCCTCTTGCAGTCTGGGTTTCCTCTGGCTGGAAGCCCCCAGGCTGTGGAGCCTGCCCACTCCAGGCTCCCTCTTGCAGTCTGGGTTTCCTCTGGCTGGAAGCCCCCAGGCCGTGGAGCCTGCCCACTCCCGGCTCCCTCTTGCAGTCTGGCATTCCTCTTCCACTCCTGATGAGTTTTCCTTCCTCCTCTTGAAAAGGCCTCATTCCTTCCCTCCAAGCAGATGCCATCTGAACTTTGAAAATAAAGTGAAACTCCTTTTTTTTATATACACACTTCCCCCATGTCCTCAGGAAAAGTTCATGAACAGAAACAGCAGAGGATGAGAGTGTCACCTGTGTCCCTGGGCCACAGCGTGTGTGTAGACCGGGGGGTGTTACTCCAGTAACTTTAATGCATGACCGAGCAGCTCACATAACCACTCACATTTTGCCTGGAAGATAGCATGTAGATATCTTATGTAGAAGTAGTAAGTTTGAAAATTTAAAAAGAAGATGTTTTCACTAAATTTTTGTTTTTTAAATAATTACTTGTGTAAGGAATCTGGAACATGGTATTTTCTAGGAAGTTTCCACCAGCAGTATTTTGGTATGTGATTGATAACAATGCAAATGGCCCAGGTCTCCAAATCTACGGCAGGTGCGCTCTGCACACTCAAATTAAGGGAAAAGAAGAAGAAGGGACGGGGTGGGGGGGGAGGGAAGGAGAAGGAGGGGTAACACCTATTTGCAAACAGCTGTGAGTACCTGTTGCTGACATCCGTAGGAGGCTGACTCAGTTTCCCCCACGTTCTCATCTTCCTCCGATTCTCCTGTTGTATGTCTTCAGACACTGCGAGCCCTGCAGCCAGCAAACCAGCTTTCATATTACTTAATTTACCAAAGCAGCAAAGAAGATCTTTGTCAAGCATTATGTGAAGAACCAGGTCTCTTTTGTTGATCAACCATTTTTATTTTTACACATTATTATTTTTTGTTGAGACAGAGTCCCACTGTGTTGCCCTGGCTAGAGTACCATGGCATCATCATAGCTCACAGCAACCTCAAACTCTTGGATTCAAGCCAACCTCTTGCCTCAGCCTCCCAAGTAGCTGGGACTGCAAGTACCCACCACAACACCTGGCTAGTTTTTTCTGGTTTTAATAGAGATAGCGTCTCACTCTTGCTCACACTGGTCTCAAACTCCTGACCTTAAGCAATCTACCCACTTAAGCCTCCCAAAGGGCTAGGATTACAGGTGTGAACCACTGCAACCAGCCTGATCAACCATTTTTAAAAGGTATACTTTATCCAGGCACAATGGCTCACACCTGTAATCCCAGCACTCTGGGAGGCTGAAGTGGATGGATCACCTGAGCTCAGGAATTCGAGACCAACCTGAGCAAGAGTAAGACCCTGTCTCTGCTAAAGACAGGAAAACTAGCCAGGTGTTGTAGTAGGAGCCTATAGTCCAAGCTACTCATGAGGCTGAGACAAGAGGATCTCTTGAGCCCAAGAATTTGAGGTTGCTGTGAGCTAGGATGCCCTGGCACTCTACCTAGGGTGAGGGAGTAAGACTCTGTCTCAAAAATAAATAAGTATATAAAAAATAAAGGTTATACTTTATATGCATTAAATTCATCAGTTTAAGTTTAAAATTTGATACATTTCAACAAATGTGAGCCATCTCCACAATAGAGAACATTTCCATCACTCCAAAAGGTTATCTTAAGTCCCTTTGCAGTTAATTCCCCCCACACACTGTCCCCAGCCACTGGCAACCACTGATCTAATTTCTGTTCCAGTTTCCTTTTTCCAGAATATCCCCAAATGGAATCCCACAGGACATCGCCTTTGGCGTCTGCCTTCTCACTCTGGAATCAGGCTCTTGAGATTCATTCACGCTGCTGCCCGTGCCCAGAGCTTGTTTCTGTTGCTGAGTCTCCCGTCGTATGGTATGTAGACACCACAGTCTGTGGGTTCATCGGCTAGTGGTCATTAGGGTTGTTCCCAGCTCCTGGTGATGTTGAATAAAGCTGCCTTGGGGTCTTTCATCTCTCTCAGGTCTCTCTCCATCATCTGTCTCTCTAGGAGTGGGATTACTGGGCCCCGTGTAAGTGCGTGCTCAGCTGGAGAAGAAACTGCTAGACTATTTTCTAGAGTGGTTGGACCATTTTGCACTGCTGCCAGCCATGTACGAAAGTTCAGTCGCATATGGCTGTAGCAGATAAAATAAGAAAACAAGTTTTGGCAAGAATATGGAGAAATTGGGTTCATTGACCCCTGTTGGAGGGCATATAACAGGGCAGCCGCTGTGAGTGACAGTCTGCAGGTCCTCCCTAATTTAAATGGAGTGACCACCTGATCCAGCTACTCTGCTCTTGGGCGGGTCCAAGGAAGAACTCAAAACAGCTCTTCAGCTCTTCAGACAAAACCCTGTACAGGAGTGTTCATGGGAGCATTATTCACATTTGCTGAAATGTGGAAACCACTGAAATACTCACGGCTGGATGGGTGGAAGAGCAAAACGGGGCACAGCTGAAATGGATTATTATTCACCCATGTAAAGGAAAAAGGCACTGACACACACCACAGCCCGGGCCTCAAATGTAAGGGCTAGAAGCCAGAAACAAAGGGCCATATCACCCGGTTCCACTCATGTGCGGTATCCAGAACAGGCAAGTCCACAGACAGAAAGGAGAGGAGCGGTTGCCGGGATGCACAGAGAGGGGCCATGTTAATCATGCTTCTTATTTTCTGTATTTCGTGACCACTTGGGCCCTGGCAGACCCAGACAGGGGCGACCTGCCCATTCCTTTATTCAATCGTTTATTTACACCAGTGTTGGATGAGGGACCACGGGTCATAATCCAACATTATCATCACTGATTCTCTCGCTCTAGATGCTCCAGTTTGGGTCACTGTAGGTCCTTCCAGTTGGTTCCTGTGTACTTCCAACCAGCCCTCATTGTTTTTGAATGCACTTTTCTCTTTGCAATTATAAGAATTTTCAGTCATATGACATCTTTTAATATACTTATTTGAGACATAGCTATAGATATGAGGTAGAACAATTAAACTCAGGAACTCAGCCTAGAATAGGGGCTACACACCTCGCTGCTGAATGTCCCTGAGGTCACCTGTGGGGAGCTCTCCTTGGGAAGCTACAGACTGGTGCCAGCTCCTAGTTCACCCTTCAAAGCAATTTTGGAACTCTTTCTGGAATGGCCGTCAGAGCTATTTTCTTACGAAGGGCTGACAATTAAGGTCATGAACTCATCCTGGGAAAGTGTGACATCCCTAATTGTTGACCAACAGTATGGTCACCTCTGAGGTACTCCCCTGGGCCATCTGGTGACCATAGTAATATTTAGCAATGAGGTATGTAACACTTTCTCTAGGATGAGTTCTTGAACTTAATTGTCTGAGCTTGTAGTATTTACTGCGTTGCTGAAATTTCTCATATGTTCATACATGTCCATATTTATTATTTTTGGTCTTTCATTACATTTCTAATAGTTATTATAAATCCCTGTCTGAGAGTTCCAACCTCTTGATCATCTCTAGGTCTGATATTGCTGATTGCTTTAGTCTCTGGTGGCCATTCTTATGTCTCTCTCTCTTTTTTTTTTTTTTTTTTGCAGTTTTTGGCTGGGGCCAGGTTTGAACCTGCCACCTCCGGTTTATGGGGCTGGTGCCCTACTTCTTTGAGCCACAGGCACCACCCTATGTATTTCATTTTTTAAATTGAATATGGAAAATCCTATATAAAATAACAATTAAGGGCAGTGTCTGTGGCTCAAAGGAGTAGGGCACCAGCCCCATATGCTGGAGGTGGCAGGGTCAAACCCAGCCCCGGCCCAAAACTGCAAAACAAACAAACAAAATAAATAATAAAAAATAACAATTGGGACTAATGTAAACAGTATTTCTGCCTGCAAATGAGTACGTGTCTCTGTGTAGGTTGCTGGTATGGGAGACAGGCAACCTGTCATAGTTGAGTTGGGTGTGGAGTTTTTGTTGCTAGAAGTTACGTTTGTGACTGTAGACTTCTGTTTCTTCTTCAGAGGACTGCTCTTTCACCATATTTACTCGGGCCTGGAACATTCTACGGTTTTCCTCTATATTTCTGCTATACCTTCAACTCCCAGTGTGCCTATAGATCTCCGCCTCAGAAAGGGGCCCAGCCCATTGAGACAGGGCTCCTAGACCTGGAGCCTACACGCAGCAGGGCAACCCCATACTGTGGATTCACCCTCAAGTCCTTACTTGTTTGGGATCTTGACCCTCTCCCAGTTATTTGGCATAAGCCTGGCGGTGGGGTCAGGAGAGGCCCCTCAATTCTCTTGTTCCAGGCCCAGTTGTAGGTGTGCATCTGGCACCCAGGGTGGGGCTTTGGCGGCATCCCTGCCTGTTGCCCATGATGGACAAATTCAGCTCTGATAGAGTCTGCAAGCATAGCTGGTGGGAGAGTTCCCCGATCCTCCCCAGCTGTGGGCAGCAGACTTCTGCTCACCTCAGTGCTTGAGCTGGTGGCTTCCAGGAGAGATGGCTTTTGCTTCTCCCCTCCCAGAGAGGTCGAGCATCCTGTCCCTGGGGCTGCCCCCCAAACCTCCACCACAGCTCTTGCTCCACAGGGTCTGTGAAGGGGCAGGGTTTCACGTCTGAGCACCACTGAGGCAGACTCTCCTGGGCTTCCTTCCCTGTTCCTGATCTTCCTTCTAAAAGGCATTAGCGTGTCTAGAATTGCCAGGAATTCTAAGTTGTCATGCCAGCCCATTATATTAGTTTATAAAGGGTGCTATAATAAATTCCCGCACACTTAGTGCTTTAGAACAGCGGAAGTTTCTTCTCTCACAGTCCTGGAGGGCAGAAGTCTGGAATCAAGATGTAGGCCGGGCCCTGCTCCCTGCAGAGTAGGGAGGGCGGGACCCGCTCCTTGCCTCCTGTAGGTTCCAGCCTTTGCCGGCTTCCTCGGCTGTGGCCACACTGCCCAGTGACTGCACCTGCCTTCACGTCACCTTTTCCTATCTTCTCTTCCTTGTGTCTTCTCAGGGCACTTGATAGATTTAGGGTCCACTTAAGTAATCCAGGATGATCTCCTCATTTCAAAATCCTTAACTTGATGACATTGCAAAGACTCTTTCTCCAAATACAGTCACAAGTTCCAGGGATTAGGATGTGAATGTGCCTTTTGGGGAGCCACCACTCAACCCAGCACACCCATACTCAGCACTGAAGAAATCATCCAATTACAGCTGTTTCTTTTTTGCTTGCTTTTATGGTGACTACATCTTCTTATGCTTTGCCAAACATGAAATAATCCCTGTGCGCTTCTCAGAGGGCTTGTCACCCTTGGAATTCAGTTCATCTGTTTGCCTTGTGACCTCAGCTATCTAATGGACTCAGGAAAACTGCAGTGTTATACATTATCCGGCTTCTTCTCGTGGGGAGAGTAGGCTACAATTTTCAGCAGCCTAAGCAGAAAAAGAGCTCCCCTCATTGTGCTTGGAGAACCTTTCCCACGACTACATCATTGTACCCGTCTCCCTGTTGGTCACTGTTTCAGACATGTGACGATGTGGCCCAGGTGCCTCTCCAGGCCAAGACTCTGGGCAGCAGAAACACTTACATTGTCTTTTAAGTCCTTCATGACTCCCAAATCACTTTGACTTGTAGCTGATGTGTCTCTTTGTCAAAACAATGTTTCTACTCTTCCAAGTTTTGGGGGGACCTAGTTGTGAATTCTCAAAGGTGAGACCACCAGGGTTTTCCAAGTGTGAACACCCTTCCCCATGTAAAATCTTACATCGTAAAGGGCATCCTTCTATGAGCCTGGGGAACTACCTGGGTGGTGGGTGAGACCCAGGGACTCAGCAGAGCTGCCCAGTGGGGTCCTGGCTCCTCCCCTCTGCCTGCAGCATCCCCCTTCTCTGGGCACCGTGAACCACATCCACTGTGAATATTTTAGTGCCCCCCCTCACTCTCTAGTATCATGTTTTTAGACAGTTAATTAAACAGGTGCCTACCCCTGGGGGCTCAGCTGCCCAGCATGGCCAAAGCTCCTTGGGACACTGCAAATCTGCCTTCTGAACTGTTCCTGTGCTCTCTAGCCCCTGGTGTCTTTTATGTCCCACTCTCCTCCAGAGCAGTGACTGTTCAGGTCCCTGAGCACTGACCCTCATTCTTCTCATCCACACCTTTGCCCTTGGAAAGCAACCCCGGGAGAAGCGTCCTGTGTGGCCCACCCAGTCACCAGGGTCTTTCCATGGCACCGGCTCCTGTGGCCAGGCTGCCCCCAGACCTGGCCATCGGCAAGCTCAGTGGTCAATGATGGCCCAGCCCAGTGAGGCAGGGCTCCTAGACCTGGAGCCTGCATGCAGCAGGGCAGCCCCACACTATGGATTGACCCTCCAGTCCCTACTTGTTTAGGGTCAAGGGCAGCTCTGAGCCGGGGCTCTGCACAGGTCCTGGAGCCACTGGTATATTCATGTCCCCATGAGGACAGAGGCGAGGCCAGTGCTGGCCAACCTGCAGCTCATGCTGGTCCTCTGACTCCCTTCTTGACTTCAGTCCAACCTTCCTTATCTTTTGAGTTGTGAAAACCTTTCTTGCTAAGTGAACCCTCCTCTGACTTTTTCTCTTCTGTTTGGTGGATGGCTGTCTCCCCTCCTGTTTCTCAGCAAAGGACAGAGCCCTGGAGCCCTGGAGCCCTGGAGCCCTGAACTTCCAGGAGGGTATCCCTGTGAGGAAGCATGCCACAGCCTTTAGTCTCCCCACCGACAGATAGTGCACTGACCAATCTCTATGAACTTGCATCATGCTTATGTCACAAACGAGGTCGTGCAGAGAGACCTGGCCTGAGGAGCAACTTGATTAAACACAGAGGAGTCAGCAGGAAATTGCTGGTGTCATGAATCGTGGGTTAGAGGTCTTTGCACCAGAGGGACAACGTCTCCTCTGGAATCTGAGGGTCTTAACCCTATGGCTTCCCACGGACGTCTTCCATGATGGAAAGTAATAGTGACAAATGCCACCTTTCCACAGAAGGGGAGTTTTGTGATTCTGTAGTATCTGAACTCATCTTTAAAAGGGAAGCTGGGCATCTAGGCCCCTCTTTACTTTTTATTATTATTACAATTATTCAGAGACAGGGGCTAGCTCTGTCACACAGATGGGAGTGACACTGCATGGTCACAGCTCACCACAGCCTTGGATTCCCAGCTAAGAGATCCTCTCACCTCAGCCTCCTGGGCAGCTAGGCCACCTGACTTAGGCCTCAGTTTGTATTCAGACACCACCACCATGACAGAGGTATAAAGTCGGGAACTTGGGCATGTCACTCAAGCTTTCATAGTGTCATTTCTTTTCTGTAAGTAGGGCTGATAATGGTACACGAGCTGGCCTTCTGATGACATCAGCGTGCACAGGGGCTGAGCCTGGCACAGGTGTTAGCATCACGCCTGCGTCCCCCTCACATACGCTGTCTTCAGTACTCCAGGCTCCTCTTTCAAAATCCCAGTTCCCTCTCCCCACGTGAGCCCTTGGGCCCCGTGACTGGCATAGACCTTGCTTCCCGTAATTCTCCCAGAAGGGGAGCTGCTATCTACTGACCTAGGATGATGTTCCTTTGGAGGCAGATGTGATCCTCAAGATGCCAGATCCTACTCCCTACAGCCCGGGGACATGTGGCCATACATGGCAGCAGGGACCTTGTGGTCAGATTAACTTACAGGTCCTGAGACAGGGAGACTCTCCTGGGTCACCGGGATGGGCCTGAGGTTGTCACCAGGCTCCTTGTAACTGGGAGGCAGGAAGTCAGGGTCTGAGAGAAGGATGTGGGACAGCAGAGGTCAGATAATGTGATGTGGCCAGGACCCATGGAACATGGATATCTAGAAGCTTCTGTAAGCTGTGAAAAGCAAGGAGATGGTTTTTCCTCCAGAGCCTCCGGAAGGGACACAGCTCTGCTGACACTGTACCATGACAGCTGCTCCAGGATTCTGACCTCCAAACCACAGGGTAACAGATCGGTGCTGTTTCAAGCTCTACGCTTGGAGCCATGGGTCACAGCAGGGTCAGGAAAGGGCTCCAGCTTCCGTCTGGACCAGTAGCCTGGGACGAGCCCAAAGTGCCTGAAGGGTCAGGGTGAGTCCAGCAGTGCTCTTTGCTTCCCTCGGGCCTCGGGCCGCTCGGGTTTGTGTAATAGCTCTATTTGCTGGAATTTTCTTCTAAGGCTCACCCCAGCCAGGGCCCCAGGTGAGGCCTTGGACCGAATGGATCAACGGTTCTGATGCATGTGTGAAGAAGCTTCCTTACGATCAGTAATTATACTTTCACCATCAAAACCCACTCCCCAGAGGTGCAGAGAGGCTGACACGTGGCACCCAGCCTTCACATGCTGTTGGCGTGCTCACGATGGGGCTTCATCCCAGACACACAAGCTAGGCACATGCCAGTCGTGGTGCAGGAAACAGTCCCCAGGGCATCACTGGACCCAGGTGGGGGAAGCTGCAGCCTCTCTCGCCACAGAGAACAACTGGCTTGTTGTTAACTTAGAAATCATGTTGAATTGCTATAGCTTTGACAGTCACAGCTGCTATCTGATGTGCAAAATTAAGGAAAAACCAGTCTAACTTCAGAAGAAGCTGGAAATTCAGTTAGAATAATAATGGAAACCAACAGGGCATAAAAAATGGTCTCACTCAGGGTCTTGGTTCAAGAGAGATTGTGTGGCCAAAGTCTGACAGGTCTTCGTGACTGCCCAAGGGTGAACATCACGCCGCACAGGCCTTGAAGACGTTAAAAGTGCACGTGGCTGGCGTGTTCTTGATCAAGGCCAAGAGGCCATGCACTCCCATTAGGCTGCAAAGGTGCCTGGCCCCAAGATGGAAGGCAGATGCTCGCCAGAGGGGAACTCCTGTGGAACTGCTATCTGAGCAGTTAAAGCACCTGGTGGAGAGGCTCCTCTGAGGGGGCTCCCTGGTGGAGCTGCTTCCTCCCCTCTCCAGGGCTCAGGCAATATTTTAGTTCCTGTCAGTCACTAGTCAAATCAGGACCATCCCCTTTCAAGGACACCAAACACTCATAGAGTCTGATGGAACAAAAACCAGTGTTTATTGGCAAAGTCCTGTGTGCCAGGCATCACACTTGTACCCAGTTCGTGCCCAGTAAGTGTTAGCTGCAGTTTTCACTCAGACGATGATGCTCACTCCCAGTGATCACATGTGGGTCGTCCTGTCCCCACAGTAAGACTGGCTGCTCCCTTCAGGGCACACCCTCACTCACACACGTATGCCACACACCGGTACCTCCACCACCCAACCGAGTGGGGCCACACACTCCCTGCACATAGATGCTAATTAAACTCTCCTTTAATGAAAGGGAGTCAATCACACATTCTTAAAAAGCCTGCAGTGTGGACTGAGAGCATTTGTGCAGAGCAGAATGACAGAGGTCCTGCCAACCTGCGTCCCCTCACCGTTAGTGCACACGTGCCTGTTTAATGGGCTTTGTCACCAAGGAGCTCGTTTACTCTTCCCACTGAACCCAGAGTGAAATCACAGCTCTGGGCCTAATTAGATCACTCTCTCCCGACTCTGGGAAAATAAGGATGTTCAAAAAAACCTTCTCTTCAAAGTTTGCCTTGAAGACACAGGGAGAGAGGTAGGCAGCAGCTGAGGATGGGACCCCAGCCCAGGACAGGACCCCAGCCCAGGACGGAACCCCAGCCCAGGATGGGACCCCAGCCCAGAACGGGACCCCAGCCGAGGACAGGACCCCAGCCGAGGACAGGACTCCAGCCGAGGACAGGACCCTCACTGAGGATGGGACCCCAGCTGAGGACAAGATCCCAGCCGAGGATGGGACCCTAGCTGAGGACGGGATCCCAGCCGAGGACGGGACCCCAGGCCAGGACAGGACTCTAGCTGAGGATGGCACCCCAACCGAGGACGGGATCCCAGCTGAGAATGGGATCCCAGACCAGAACAGGACTCCAGCCCAGGACAGGACCCCAGCCGAGGATGGGACCCCAGTCACTCGTGACTTTCTGCCCTGCTTCTCAAAGCTCCTGATGTGCTACTGTCTGTGGAAGCCTGGGCTACTAACAGACACCTTGGTTGGCAAAGAGATTGGAAATAAGAGTGTGGGATACAAGGAGGGTGCAGGCCGGCATCTCACACCACCCCTTTCCCATGTCATGGCTCAGTGTCAGGTGAGCTGGTCATGGACCCTCTACTGAAAGGCTGGAGAGACTGGGCTACCTTTCCATAGCCCCAGAGCCAAGGAGAGCTAGAATCACTTTGAACTAATATCTCCTGACTACCGAGCTTCTCCCACAATTTTGAGTGAAAAAATACATGTGTGTATATGTGGGTGGGGTCTGATCCGTCTCCTGAACTTTGTAGAAGAGATAAGCAGGTAATGGAGAGGTAAGAGATAGGCAGACCAGCCTCCCGTCCCCCTGGGCGAGGTCCTGTCCTGTAATTCTCTCTGTGGGCTACAGTTTCTCCTGGCCTGAGACATGGTGACTCCCAATCACATAAGGACAGGGGGCCCTGTGTCACAGCACTTCTGAGCTCTGACAGGCACCACGGGTCTAAGATCTGACCCGAGGGACCAAGGTGGATTCACTTTGAATCAAGTGGAGCTGGGAGGTTGGCACACTTTGGTGGTGCCCTTGCATGAAACTCTCATTAAAATGAGAGTCCCTCCATGAATGGTATTTGGTGTAATTAATCCCAAATTAGCCATTTAATTCCAAGCCATTATAACAAAATTCATCATATGTTTAAGTCCAGGTCAGCTACAAATACAGTGGAAGTCAGCCAGCTAGCTGTGCCTAGACCAGTCATCTCTCCTCACTAGGGAGGCTTGCACAGGGCACAAGAGGACAACTAGAGCCAGACTGCACAGGTTGCCTGTTCCGTCTGGAGGATCCCAGCTGGATGGGGGCCGGGAGAAGACAGAGCACGAAACACCAACATGAGGACAGAGTCTCCAGCTTGCTCTAAAGGAGAAACGGAAATAATTTAAGGAATAAAAATATCCTGGCAAATAATTCATCTTCACAGTGAGAAGATAAATTTTATCTTTGAAATAAGAACAAGATGATACCAAAAAGGAATAGAATGAAAGTGAAACCTTAGAAAATCAAGGAAGAAATCAGCCAACACATGATTGTGGAAATAAAAAATCTCCATAGAATATTTGGGAGATAAAAGTCAAGAAAGTATAATATGACAAAGGAACAGATAAGCATGCACCAGCAGCAGGATCGACCCCAGATGTCCCGACTCAGCACATCCTGAAGGAGGGAACCTGAGTGGGTGTCCACACCCCCAGCCCCCGGAGACTTCTCTGGCAGCTAAGCCCCAAATGTGATCAAAATCATCCTTCTTCACTCAATGAGGCTTCCCTCTTCACCAATGAGTTTTATCTCAAGTCTAAATATTGTTCCCCAAGATCCAAAAAAAAAAGGCGCGATCTTGGGCATAATATTCTTGTTCACCCCACCCACCATTTATATTTCCAACTTCATCCCAACTCATGTCATCAGACTCTCAGCCGACCCTGGTACCAAGGGCACGCGGGTCTCTCTGGCTCACGGCCTTGGCAAGGAATCCTACGTCAAGCTGAGAATGACGTGGTCCAAACAAGGTCTGAGCCGGGGAGATGGGCCAAGGTGGCATCATTAAAGAAGCAGTGTGCAGGCTCTGAGGTCACTGGGCTCATAGAGGGTGCCGGAGGCTGGCTGTTTGTAGCCCCTGGCACAGAGTGAGTACTCAGCAATCGCCTATTCCTCTGTCCTGGGGTGTCTCCACTGCTAAATGTCCCAGTGGAGAAGGCACCAGTGCTGAGGGTTCAGCAGTAGGGCCCTGGACCTGCCTGCAGCTGGCTCAGGGTTTCTGCCAAGGATGTGCTGTGACCTCCTTGGGTAGGAGGGACAGACAGAGCAGCCAAGGCCAACCTCCACAGGCTCATCTGTCCCACAAAGCTGCTGCCCATGCCCTGATAACTTCCATCCTCACAGCATCCTTTGGGAGGGATGATACTCTCTCCAGTACCCAGGTGAGGAACAGTTCCCTGAGGACTACGCAGAGTCCAAGAGGCAGAGCCAGGATTCAAACCAGGCCACCTGACCAGAGAGGCCCACCGCTGCTCAGTGTTTGGAGCAGACAAGGTAGGCCTGGGCAGGTGCCTTGGCCCCATCCACCCACTCCTGGGGATCCGAAAGGGTGCAGAAGGCTGTGGAAGTTACTGAGACAGAGAAGAGATGAGAGTCTAGTTCCTGAAGCTAGCCAGTGTGTCCCTCTCCATCGGCACGTCTCAGCGAAGGGAAGAGCCCTGGCACAGCTGCTGAGGGTGTGGGAGTAGAAGGGGGGAGGGTCTAGTTAGTCAAAAAAGGAGCCCAGAAATCACTTCGGGGAGACCAAGAGGAGGATGCTGGTCTAGTTGTGGAGTAAAGACAGAGGACTCAGGGAGCCACCTCCAGTGCCATGAGAGTGATGTGGACAGTGGCTGCAGAGCCCCAGGTCCTGGGCACTCAGGGAAGATTCTGGAAGGAATCCTGATCCCAGGGTGGTCAGTGTGTAGGCAGCAGGAAGGCATGTGGGGGAGTCCTCTGGTGTGAGGCCTCAGGTACCCCAGGGATGAGGAGAAGTGAGTGTCCTACAAAGGGCTGGAGAGAGAGGTTAGAGCGGGCAGGATGGGTGCCTGGCTAAGGCTTCTAAACCCACTCACTTGAAGACTGAGGAGGGATTGCTTCCTTGATGGTGAGTGGAGGGTTTAGACTTGGGGACAGAGGCAGGTTTGGAAGGCACTGTGCTGGCCAGGGAGGGCCAAGTGGGCCCAGGGGCCGTGTAGGCCCGGCAGGGAGGGCAAGGGAAGAGAAGCCTTGGCCCCACCATGGTCCCTTCCTGCATTTCAACTCAAACAGCCCCACTGAGCAAGCTCTGGTTTCCAGCCCTGAAAATGCAGATATGGTCTCCCCCATCCTGCCAGTCAGGAGCTGTGGGGAAGGGCCCAGCACAGTGGCTGGCGCTGGTGATGTGTGCAGCGACATCAGGCCTCAGAGCAATCGAGAGACTGATGGGCTGTGAGGCTGAAAGAGGAGTAAGGTGGACGTGGGACAGAAACTGCCTCACTGTAGCTGGAGGTGAGACGCTGACATCCCACCCCACCGTGTTGGACACCCCCAGGCTGGGCAAGGGGTACCGTGACCTCCACTGCCTGGGGAGGAGAGAGAGTCTGCTAGGCAGCAACCAAACCTGTGCCCCTCCCTCCCTCCCAGATGCCATCCAACTGTCCCCATTTGCTCCAACTTCTCTAAAACAGAAAGAGCCTGGAGAGTTGGTCCCCACGTCCCAAACCTGCCCTCTGCCAGGCAGGGGCCTGTCTCCTCTTGGAAGACTCCTATTGGGACTTTCAGGTGCAGACAGAGGAACACAAGAGCCATGAGCAAGAGCCCTCTGTCCAGGGCTGCTGACCCAGGGCCCCACCCCGAGGAAGGGGGCAGGAAGCCCACGGGATATGTTGGAGGATGAGAAACTCCAGGCACCGTCCTCCTCCAGACGGGCCTGACTGAGAACAAGACCCAGGGGAGAGGGCAGACAGGGTCACCAGCACCTGAGACGCTGAAAGGCTGAGATGAGAACCTGGCTGGCTTGGCAACGTGGAATCACAGATTGTGTTGTTTGAATTAAAGACGGTTTTAAAAATTGTATTGTCGAGATCATTTAAGAATTTAGAGTGAGCGTCGTAAGGTGACATCGAGCTGTGGCTCGTCCCTTGTTTCCCTTCTGTTTGACCCTGGAGGTTCCAATGTGGCAATTTGGAGTTGGAAATTGAAGTTAAGGATGACTGGGAGGAAGAACATAACCCAGGATAACACTGATAACGCTTTTGTGGTAAAAGAGGACGCGTGAACACAAGTTCCGACTCTGCACTGGGGCTGGGGAGCTGAGCCTTCACTGAAACAACGCCTGTCCCTGGGCTCTGACCGTCTGCCAGCCACGCAGCAATGGCCCCTCAGCGTCCCACCTCATGTGCCTGGTGTCTCCTGTTTTTCCTCAGCCCATATTCAGAAATACTTGAGAAGATTCAACAGATGTGGTTCTATCTCTGTTTCTCTTTGTTATTCAAATTAGGGAGGAAAACAAAATTTTAAGGAAATGGTTTTAATTAAGAAATAAAATAACAACATTTTATCCTTGCAGACCAGTAGATCTGAAATTGATTTGCAAATAGGAATTTGTTAATCCTTGCAATGTTTCCTAAGATATGGTTGTGGAAAATGTTATTGCGCTTTTAAATGAAGAGGCGGGCCCTGGGAGAAGCAAGTGGCCGTTATATTAAAGGATTCTTTGAGAGGCAACGGCTTAAACGCCTTGTAAACATCACTCAAAATGAAAACCAGAGCACGGCCGCGGCTTCGTGCATCACCGGCACTCACATGTGGCAAAGTTAACTGGGGAAGTTTCTATTCTGACTTCCAGATGACTTGGAAATAAGTGTCTTTATCACTGGAGTGTTTCATATCATTCTCAGATAGGTCAAAACTCCCTGCTACGTGGGGCAGTGTCAGAGTGAACTGAACAGGCCCTCATTCCTGCGGGGAGGTCCTCAGTACAGTTCTTGGCAGGGGATAGAACAAGCTAAACCAGGATCATGGAATTTCAGAGAACAGAGGGCAGCCCTGGGAGAATGATGGAGAGCTGACGCTCTGGGTCCAGAGTGGACGTGAAGCAGGCTCCTTCTGAGGGGAGGGCCCTGGAGAGGGTCCAACGGTGGCTTTCAGAGATACGTCCACATGGTAATGCCAAAATCCATAAATACTCATATTCCGTAAAAGGGAGTTTGCAGGTTTTAGTTAAGTTTAAAATATCAATATGAGATCACCTTGAGTTATTCAGGTGGGCCCTAAATCCAATGATAGGTGTCCTTGTAAGAGACAAAAGAGACACCCAGAGGGAGGGGAGACGGAGTGAAGGTGGAGTGGAGACAGGGTGAAGGTGGAGTGGAGATGTAGCCCAGGAAGCTGGGGACACCCAGAGGGAGGGGAGACGGAGTGAAGGTGGAGTGGAGACGGAGTGAAGGTGGAGTGGAGACGGGGTGAAGGTGGAGTGGGGATGTAGCCCAGGAAGCTGGGGACACCCAGAGGGGAGACGGAGTGAAGGTGGAGTGGAGACAGGGTGAAGGTGGAGTGGAGATGTAGCCCAGGAAGCCGGGGACACCCAGAGGGGGCGGAGACGGAGTGAAGGTGGAGTGGAGACGGAGTGAAGGTGGAGTGGAGACGGAGTGAAGGTGGAGTGGAGACGGAGTGAAGGTGGAGTGGAGACGGGGTGAAGGTGGAGTGGGGATGTAGCCCAGGAAGCTGGGGACACCCAGAGGGAGGGGAGACGGAGTGAAGGTGGAGTGGAGACGGGGTGAAGGTGGAGTGGAGATGTAGCCCAGGAAGCCAGGAGCACCCAGAGGGGGCGGAGACGGAGTGAAGGTGGAGTGGAGACGGAGTGAAGGTGGAGTGGAGACGGGGTGAAGGTGGAGTGGAGACGGGGTGAAGGTGGAGTGGGGATGTAGCCCAGGAAGCCGGGGACACCCAGAGGGAGGGGAGACAGAGTGAAGGTGGAGTGGAGACGGGGTGAAGGTGGAGTGGAGATGTAGCCCAGGAAGCCAGGGGCACCCAGAGGGGGCGGAGACAGAGTGAAGGTGGAGTGGAGACGGGGTGAAGGTGGAGGGGAGACGGGGTGAAGGTGGAGGGGAGACGGAGTGAAGGTGGAGGGGAGACGGAGTG
>CAUYTI010075640.1:0-32839 GCA_963575145.1 Galago senegalensis | reverse complement strand
TAACTATGTACATTAATGCACTTCTGGGGTACAGTGTGGGGTTTTCACATGCAATCTGAAATACTTCCAACAAACTGGTCAACACAGCCTTCATGTCATTTTCTCAGTTATTGTTTTAAAACGTTCACATTCTACTCTTAGAAAGATTCACTTGTACCCCTGTAAGATAAACCTCAGAAGTGATCCCTCAAATCCCCCTCCCTCCATCCATTCCTCCCTCCCTTCTCCCTCCCCCCTCCCCATATTCTTCGGCTATTTGGTTATAGTTCTCATATAAAAGGTATAAATTTGTTTCATAATAGGGGTGTGTATATTGGATACTTTTTCCTCCATTCTTGTGATACTTTGCTCAGAACATTATCTTTACATTTTCTTAGTAGTGTCTTTTGAGAATAAAAGTTTTCAGTTGTGCTACATAAAAACAAATTATCATTTTTTTCATGGACTATGCTTTAGTTGTGTCTAAAACCTCATCATCAAACCCAAAACACTTAGGTTTACTCCTATTACTTTCTAGAAATTTATAGTTGTGTGTTTAACATTTAAATGTTATCAATTTTGAGTTAGTATTTTTGAAAAATGTGAGATCTGTGTCTAGATTTTTTTCATGTATCAATGCCCAGTTGTTCCAATGCCGTTTGTTGAACAGGCTGCCCTTTCTCTACTGATGGATGCAGAGACCAGGTGGCGCCATCCCTGTGGGGCTGTTTCTGGACTCTGGGTTCTGTTCCACTGGCCTACTTGTGTATTCTGCCCTCGGCCTTCACTGTTTTGATTTCTGTAGCTTTACAGCAGCACTGACTTCAGACAGTGGGAGTTTTCTGACTTTATTCTTCAGCGTTGTGTTGACTATCCTGGGTCTTTTGTTTCTCCATATAAGTTTTAGAATCAGTTTGTTGATATCCACAAAATAGCATGGCGGGATTTGGTTGAGATTTCCTTAAATCTATGTGTCAATCTGGGGAGTCTCCGGGTTACAGAGGGAGCACCCTGATCTCTGCCTTCATCTTGTGCTCACCCTCTCCGTGTGTTCTCCGTCTAACTTTCCCTTTTGAGGAGGAAATCAGTGATATTGGGTTAGAGACCCACACCCATTCTAACTTAACGAACTACATCTGAAATGACCCTACATCCAGCCGCGGTAACAGACTCATGTCCCGGAGCTGGGACTTCAGTGTCCAGAGGGAAACAATTCCACACACAGTGTGACTCGCACATCTGACACACCCCACCCTCATTATCATGTTTTATGAACTTGCATTTTGTGACCATTTCTGGTTTCCAGTGTAATGTTGGGTTCTTGTTTGGTTGGTTTCCAGTGTAATGTTGGGCTTTATTTTCTATAGAGACCCAGTGACTATTATATTCCGCATTGATTTGGGGAGTGGGCATCTGTTACTGATAGGCCAGTTTACAGTTGCTTATCTTCAAGTTTAAACACATTTAAGCCAATATTTAACTAATTACACGAGTCAATAATACACAAATATACAAAATATTTGAAATATCTAGAATATAGAGCAACATTTTTATTCATCTTAGTAAAGTGAGTTAGGCACTTTTGCTACTTTATTTCTTCTTTGTCCATTTTAGCTGGTTTCTAGCTGGCTTATTGCTCTCTCTTTTTCCTTATTTTCCAAAAAATATAGTTGATAATTCAATAAAAATAAAGTTAGAAGTTATGTTTTAATCAGTTGATAATTCAATAAAAATAATGTTAGAAGTTATGTTTTGATCATGTTTAAGATAATTATTTTAACAATTAAATAATATATGTATTGATTCTTTTATATTTGAAATGTTGAGCTAGTTTAAGATTCACGTGCAATTTTAAGAAATGTTACCAAAACCCCTTTGCGTCCAGGCCCACTCTTGGCTGATGGCCGTATTGTGCAACAGCGTAGCATAAAAGCATGTCTAGGATATCAGCACTGTCATGATGTCCTAGTTTTACATGCACACACCTGTGAGTGCATGCAGTGGTGACTGTCAATCCACTAACTCCAGAGTCAGGACACCAGACAGGTCCAACCTCACAAGGACTCCCTCCAGCCAACTCCTCCCAACTCCCACCTCCCCTCCCTAGCTCTTGGTAAATTGTCCTCCATTTCCAAAATTTGGCCCTTACAAAAATGCTACATAACTAAGACCATGCAGTATGTAGCTGTTGGGGTTCACTTTTTTATCCCACACAAATGACGGCATATTACGTTGTCGTTACCCATATTTATAAGGCATCTTACATCATTTGAGAAGATTCCAGTGACAAAGGTGCAGCTATTCTAGGAAGAGGGGGGCTTCCTGCACTGTCCTTGTGTCATGTCTGACTTCCCTAACATCTAAGGTGGCCCTGGGTGACTTCTAGAGCAGGAAGAACATGCTTTAGGGAAAATGAAGCCAGCAGCCAGAGCGTGCATCTGTGTGGGTCTGGCCTGTCCTGGAGGTCAGGCCAGTTGGACCTGTGACGACCATCCTGTCCCAAGGGCCCCTGCATTGTCCCCAGGGTGAAGGACAAAGGCCCCAGTGTACTGTGACTAGTGCTGATTACTGGGGGTTTATTGGCACTAAATGCTTGGGATTGTTTTATCAAGTCACCGCTGTCAGGGCATCATTTTGAGACTGGCAGTAAAATACCGCGTCAGGCTCCCGCTCCCGGCCGTGGCAGCGCTGGCTCCTGATTTGTGTGCAGCTCCGAGGTGGCCTGCTGAGGCTGAGGGAGAAGCCATTCTCCCCTAGAAACCTCTGATCTGCTGAGAGGTGACTATGAAGCCCAAGCCCAGGGCTGAAGCGTGTGGAGCTGCTCCCCACAGTGTGCGGAAGGGGGTCCCTGGCTGCCTCACCAAGCGTGTGACACTAACTGGGCTGGTGAGGGTCAGCAGTTGCTCGGACCACTCAGAGCTTCCTCCTGGGCCACCTGCACCTCTGAGCCGGCTGTCATTCCCATGACAACACCACTACGCGCCACGGAGAGTGAGCTTTCCCGGGCTGTGAAATTTTTGTATTTTTTTCCCCATTAAGCTAAACGTTATGTGTTAGAAAACTAAGGGTTATATTTTTTCACACAGTGAAAAGAATATAAAAATATTTCATTTTAAAAATAATCTACCTGTGTTATTTTAAAGGTTAATAAGAGTGAAGTTTAAAAAATAAAACTTGGAAAAACCATCTCTGGTAGTCTAACCATTCTCCTCTGGCTCTGGGTGGAGGAAACGTAGGCACTTTCCTCACCTCTCGAGCTCCTTCCAGTCTGAGAAAGAAATGTCGTCCTTTTCAAATAACCCTCTCCCCCCCGTAACTAGCCTTTTTGCAAAGTTACCTCTGTCATGATTCATGCCTGACTTCTAGGTACATGTTTTATTTATTTTTATTTAATTTTCTTTGGCTTTTAATTAAATTAATTTTGGTGGAGCAGGGTATGGGTGGGGGATCAGCTGGTCCCCAGAGACTGGCTTCCCAG
The DNA here is from genome assembly GCA_963575145.1 of Galago senegalensis. Lineage (NCBI taxonomy): Eukaryota > Metazoa > Chordata > Mammalia > Primates > Galagidae > Galago > Galago senegalensis. The sequence goes on along the minus strand of CAUYTI010075640.1, from coordinate 29,382 downwards.
AGGAAGGCACCACCAGTCCTTCCAGCACGGCTGCCACTTGGGCCATCTGACCCCGGAGCTCAGTGTTGACGGTCGGCCCCCTGGGCTCTGTGACTGCCTCTACCCAGTGACTCAAGCCAGCCCGTTGCGTCCTTCCCTGGTGGACTCCAGCGGGTCTGTAGCCGACAGCTCTATAATTTCAGCATTATTTTGTACAGCGTAAGTACCTTTTGCTCACGTGGCTTCATTTTCCATCTGCTTTTTAGGGTACTTGATTTTTACTCGTCTTTGTTAGATTTCAGGAATTTGCCTCTCTTTCTTTTTATCTTTTTTTCCCCTGTCATCCCCTCCCAGTTGATCCCTATCCTTGATGGGAAAATGAACAGCACTCCCAGACCACGGTGTCTGCTCTCTGCAGCCCCATCTCTGCCAGGAAGCCCAGTTGTGCAAGAGAGTCACACAGCTGGGCTGCTGCCGTCCCTCCATGAAGCTGCCGTCCCTCCATGAAGCTGCCCAGTTCAGTGACCCTGTGGGAACAGGGCTGCCAATGTCCTGCGGGTGAGGGAGCCCAGGTGTGAGCCCCTGTGGAGTTCAAGAGTCTCTGTCAAGAGCATGAGGGCACCTGACCCATGAGGTCTACACGTGTGTCATTCTGTCCCGTGACTATGAGGGTAGGAAGCAGATTTAATGGGTGGATTTACTTGCAGTGAAAAAATCCATCCATGTGTCTTAGTCACCAATTTTTCACTAAGAAACTAGTGTTTCCTATCCTGCAAAAAGTTTCCAGTTTTTTTTTTTTTTAAGGTAATCACATTTCTGCACCGTCGAGCTGACAGCTAAAAGCTGTCCCTCGCCTGTATGTGATGTCAGCTTCAGGCCAGCCTGGCAGTCATGAGAGAGGAGAAGGAAACAGCCGGGGGAAAAATGAAGCATTTTGATTGTGACCAGCTCCGCTGGAACTATGTGTCATGTGTCAAAAGCCCCACGGCCTGGCAGCTCTGCGTGCATGCAGCTTTGGCTCCCGTGACACATCTAAAGGCGTGTGGGATGCCAGCCGCACCTGTAGCTTCCTGGCTAATATGCCACCAGGCACCTCTGGAGAGCTGAGACTGGGGTGACACCAGGACGTGGTGGCCCACCTTGAGTTATTTCTAAAGTCTGAGTTTGATTACAATATGCAGTCAGGTACCAGCTGACTGACCAGTGCCCTTCTCCTGTCTCCCAGCCGCTCCCTTGTTTATTGCACTTTTCAGACTCTCTGGAAGGTTCTAAAGGCAGCTGTGTGGTGTCTTGTGAGGACCGGGCCTACCAGGCATCTCCTGTGTCACTCCTAAAGGGTGGGAGGTGGAAGGAAGGGACCGGAGGGAAGACGTGAGGCACAGAGGGGGGACCCACAGGGAAAACAAACCCGGGCACAGTAACGCTCGTCTGGGAGGTCACAGTTACCACGACTGATAAACTGTGTTAAGCTCACAACTACAAAATAAAATGCAAGACAACTTCTGTGTCTGTTGGAGAACTAATTACTGTTTCCATTTATTTCCTGTTTTTCCAAGTAAAAACTTTTAAGAGATATGGTGAATTTAAAAGAACTGAGATACTGGCCCTTGCGGATAGTAAATGTCTAAAAATACAGAGTTCTTATAGATAAAATACAGGAAAATAATTGGAGAGGAAGTCCTCACACTTGATATAGATTATGTTTCAATATTTGGAACTCATAGGGAAAAGAACAGAGCACCCAGGACTCTGCTGGGAGAAGCTGGGGGTCCAGACTCCTCTCTGTGAAAAGGCAAAATGATAATGCACAGACACAGTCCCCATGAGATTCCACGCTGTGGGGCCACAGGGCAGACCTCACGGTCAAACTGGCCACTTGGCATCACACAGGGACTCTCGTACCTTGTTTCCATTGCCCAGACAAAGTGACCAATGGCTTGCAGTGGTCACTCTCTTTGGGTCCTGATTCCAAACTATCCCCCAGGCAGGTACCCAGGAGAATGAGAGTCAACCCACAACACAATTCCCTGCTGGCACTGAGTTCTCTCTGCACACAACAGCAGCAGACATATTTAAATTATTTTTCTCTCTGAAGTGTATCACTTTCAGATTTTTCATTATCAATTACTGTAATTTTTGCACTTGTCAGGTAGTAAAATTCTGTGGTCACAAGACTTTTTATAATGTATGTATATGTGCATGCGGCTATAATGTGTGCATGTGTCTGCACCTGTGTCTGAATACATTTGCTTAATTTTCGATTAATTTTAATTTGAGTGTTTGAAACAGCGTAGATTCCATTTTAAAATGACAATTCGAAAAAAGATTCACTTTGGTAATCATTCTTTCAATTATTATTCTTTTTGTTTTCCAAGAACTTTGATTTGATTTATAAGATTTTTTTATACGTTAATGGAGATGATGAGTTGCCAAAATCTTTTCAACATTTTTCCATTTGCTATTGACATTCTATTTCTGTTTATGGTGGGTATTATTTTTTTGAGAGAGAACGGTTAATTAAAAACCTTGCAACCAAATGTTTATACTGTTTTGTTATTTACTTTTTTTGCTTTTTATGCTTAAAAGCTCTTTTCTACCCTGAAATCTTCCAGCTGTTTTAAGTTGTTATATCTTTCTTTTCTCGTTTAACAAGAACTATTCAGTCCTTTGTTTAATATGGTGTATAGTTTGGGAGAGGAACAAAACTACTTTCATTCCCCTATATAATTACTAATGATCTCTTCAAAGTTGAGAAATGAATACCTTACTTAACGCCAAGGACATGAGGAATGACCTGCCTGTGGCCTCTATTTTATCCCATTAGGACCCTCCCCGGCCTCATGTCTATCCGTCCAAGTTTGTGCTTCCTTCATACTCTGGTTTTTCAAACTATTCTCTATACTATTACCCACTTATTATTGTCCAGGGAATTTAGAATTTTGATCATCATTTCCTTCATTTGAGGAGAAATGATGGCTTTTTAAAAATATTCACTCATCCCCTAGAAAGATGTGATCTGTATGTTTTATTTAAGATTTTAACTATTTCAGGGCTTTTTAAAACCTTGAAAATTAAAAAAAATTACATCTTATTTCTTGGTAGCATATGCATTGCTTGAAATTGTGATGGGGATCTCTTTTTTAAATATTCATTCATCCCATGGAGACATGTGATCTGTATGTTTTATTTATTTAAGATTTTAACTATTTTAGGGCTTTTTAAAACCTTTAAAAATTAAAAAAAATATATCTTATTTCTTGGTAGCATAAGTATTGCTTGAAATTGTGACGGGGTCTCTCTTTTTTAAATTATATATTCTGCTAAGATTTTAGGGGCATAAGGGAAAGATTTATTTTTTATACATTTATTTTATAATTTTCCACCTTCCTGAACCCGTTCTTTCCCATAAACTCTTTTCTCCCTTGCTATGTTTTGTTGATATCCTGGAATTTATTTATTGAAGACATATTTATTAAGTAATTGTCTCAATGGATAGATATGTATATTAATTCTCATAATTTTTGAATACAATCCACTGGTTATATCTCATTTATTCTGACTGTGTTAACCATCAGTCATGTTTCTAGAACACCGTTGGGTAAGGGGACCGTCCCGTCCAGGGTCTGCTTTACACAGACTGTCTCCAGTCTCCCCAACAGAGCACACAGATGACTTCACTGGTATAATTTTATTCCTAATATTAAGAAATATCTTTTCAGTCTCATTCTAAAAAAAGGCTTCTGGGAGAAAAGATGTCTTTAATCATGACACTACATAATCATTTGCTCTGTTTATATCTTTGCTTATATGCTTGCTGTTACCTTCCTTAACTGGAATCTAAGTCCCCTGAGTGACTCACTTCTGAATCCCCTGTGCCTCGGGATGACCGAGAAATTAGAAATTTCATCTGTTTCCAGATGCTCCGAAACATTTCAAGAGGCACGTGAATTTCCTGTTCTTGCAAGTAGAAAAAAACTGAAGTTAGAGACAGTCTTGAAATTATTTCTTTAATTATCGTTTCAATTTTATTATTTGAAGATTTGCTCTTGATTTGTAAGTCAACTTTGCTAATTTTCCTCTGGAGAACAGTTCATCATTTTAGTAAAAACTTCTTCACTGTGAATGTAAAGATTTCTAAAATTATTCTTAATAATTCAAAATATTTATCTATAGTAAAGACTCCTTTCTTAATACTAATTTCCTATATTTATGGTGCTTGATCTCTTAACAGCTTGATTCTATCTATTAAAACTCTGTCTGTGCATTTGGTTATTTTGAGAAATTAACTCTTGAATATTCATAAAAAGTGCGGGTATTTCCTTGTTCCTGTTCAGTGATCTTAGCTTTTATCTTTATTTCCTGTCTTTTGCTTTTCTTATTTTATCTTTAAGACCTACTGAGTTTAACATCAAAATAATTTATTTTCAGACCTTCTTTAAAAAAGTTTAAAAATTAAGTGCCATACCCACGAATTTCCCTTCCACTATTATATCTTTGACAAACTGACAAAAACTTTTCATGATCATCAGTTTTAAAGACCCAGCAACTGTTTGATTTCTTCTTAACCTGGGTTATTTAATTCTTTATTACCCAGATGGTTGAGTGTTATTAAAGCTTTACTCTTTACTTCTAAATTTATTGCTTCGTAACTAGAGAATGTCCTATAATTTTGAACATTTTTAAGTCTCTTGGAACCTATTTCAAAATTGATCTGTAGGACTCCAAAAGTTGGAGTTGGGAAGGCAGACAGGCTGGGCCCCAGTATCTGAGGACACATGGTGCAGGCCTGGGTTTGCTTTCTGTTCTGACCTACAGCCCAAGAAGCAACCCAGGCACACCATTGGGAAGATACAAAAGCAAGTCCCGACAAAAGCCTACTCTCCTGATATAAAGGACCAGGAAAGGGTAGCAGAAAATGTTGAGACAGTATCCACTTTACTCCAGTCAAATATCATAGAGAAAAGCTCACTGAACCCCAACTCACACCAGCAAAGGCTGAGTGGGCACCCAGACTTCTAACCTTGCCAGGGGATGGAAGGAACTTCAGCCACCTCTCCAAGACAGTGTCAGAGAAGGCTGAGTAGGAGTCATAATGCTTATTTCAGCCAAATTACAATATTGTCCCCCATCCTTAATCATGCCTGGTGTCACCAAAGACCTTATGGACACTTGGGCTTTTATCTCTCTGCTGCCAAATGGGACTGGGCCAGAGGAGGCTTAGCAGAGGGTCAGGATGGTTACCCGCTCCCAGTGGGAGTGACACTACCTCACCAGCCTGGGTGACAAAAAAATCCACCCAAAGCAGAACTAAATAAGATCTGGAATCAGTAAATACCCAAAGTGTCCAAGAGAACAAATCACTCATCACCAAAACCAGAAAATCCCAATTTGAATGAGAAAAGATAGTCAACAGAAACCAACACTGAGGTGACAAAGATACTGAAATTATCCGGCAAGAATGTTAAAGCAACAACTATCAGAAAGATTCTTCAAAGAAATTACCAACATGCCTGTAACAGATGTAAAAATAGACCATATCACCAAATAATATAAACAAAAATTGAAGACATAAACAAAAACCATATTGAAATTGTAAAAGGGGAAAATACATCAATCAAAATAACAACATAACGGATGAGCCCGGCAGTGGAATAGATGAGACAGAGGGAAGAGTCTGTGAACTTTGTAGAATAATGGCTACGTTAATGTCCCATAAAGTGTGTGTCAGAGCAGAGTGAGTTACCAGACGAGGAGAAGAAGGACGTTAGAAATAAGAAGGTCAATCCACCAAAAGACCAAAGCAATCCCCGGGTGTGAGAAACAACACAGCCGAAAAGCAAACGGCACATAGGAATTCAAGCTAGTGAGTCCTTTTTGGAAAGAAGTTTGGAGAATACTCCAGGAACTAAAAGTAGACCTGCCATTCAATCCTGCAATTCCTCTAGTAGGGATATACCCAGATGATCAAAAATCATTTTACAACAAGGACATCTGCACCAGAATGTTTTTTGCAGCCCAATTCATAATTGCCAAGTCATGAAAGCATCCCAAGTGCCTCTCACGCCATGAATGGATTAACAAATTGTGGTAATATGCACCATGGAATACTATGCAGCCATAAAAGATGGAGACGTTACATTTTTTATGTTCACCTGGATGGAGCTGGAACATATTATTCTTAGTACAGTATCTCAAGAATGGAATAAAAAGTATCCTATACACTCAATACTATCATGAAACAAATATATAGTCACCTACACATTCATATGAGTGATAAACAAAACTATAGTCCAGAAAGAAGGAGGGAAGGGGAAGGAGAGGAGGGGAGGGGAAGTCCAGGAGGAGGGGGGCATCTGGGGGGAATCTCATCTAGTGTGCATGATGTAATGGTACATTTTAAAACTGTTAAGAGTAGAGTATAAATGTCTTACTATAACAAAGAAGTAAGTGAGGTGATGGTTATGTTAACAAGTTTGGTATAAGCTTTCCACATTGTATATCAAATCAGCGCATTGTACCCTGTAAATGCATTCATGTACACAGTTATGATTTAATTAAAAAAATAAAATTAGGAAATGATTTCTCAAATTAAGAATACTTTGAATTATTAGATTAGGACTCACTGTATTATCTCTGTTCTAGTAAAAAAATGGAAAATTTTATAGAAGACTAGTATATCTAAGCATCATTATGATTACACTTGACCCCTGAACAACCTGTGTCCTCTTTTAAACAGATTTTCTCCTACCTTTGCCCACTCGGTGTGAAGGTGACAAAGATGAAAGACCTTTAGAATGATCCACTTCCTCTTAGGGAACAGTAAATATATCTTTTCTTCCTTATGATTTTCTTAGTAACAGTTTTTTCTCTACCTTATTTGATTGTAAGAATATAGAATACAACACATATGACAGGCAAAGTATGTGCTAATTGATGGTTTATGTTGTTGGTAAGGCAGTCAGCTGTTAGTAAAGTTTTGGAGAAGTTGAAAGTTTTATGTGGATTTTGACTGCAGGGGAGGGTCTGTACCCCAATTCCCATCTTGTTCAAGGGTCAATGTTACACAGATATAGACAAACTTATTTCTAAAACCATTTTATATCTTTGTATCTATCTTCACCTTGCTGCTTTCTTTCTCAGTTTTGGTGAGCAGTATCTTATATTTCATACACTCTTACAAACTACCTTAAAATATTCCTAGAAAGAAGAGAGAGTAAAAACAGAATAAACATACTAACATATTTATAGCCTGAAGGATTAAAATTAAAGGAAGTACCTCTAGTTACAGAGACACGTCAAAAGTGTTTTTCTGAGAGCTGAGGTTAGGCCTAGGTAGGGTGCAGCAGGAGAACTTGACCTCTGACGTGTCTTCCTGATCTGGGATTCTATGGAATGTACCAAAGACAGACACACTGTGTTTCTTAATTAACAAAAGTATTACAATAAAGAAGAGCTGGGGATGGGAACGACATGGTTTAATACAGCTTAAGTTTAAAAAAAAAGCACAAAAAATAACAGACTAAAAAGAGAAATAGACAAATTCATAGCTATAGTTGGAGATTTCAAAACATATTTCTAAATAATTAATAGAATGACTAGAAAGAATATCAACAAGAAACAGGAGAATTGAGCATCTTCACCACCCAACAGAATCTAATTAACACTTACAAAACACTCATATGAACAGTCACAGGATATAATTCTTCACACATGACATATACCAAGTTCCCTCTGTCTGGTGTCATTAAGCAAACCTTGGCAAAGTGTGACTCTGACTACAACCATATCAAACGAGCAACTGATAGGAAAAATATGAGGGAAAAACCTTCAAAAACTTGGAAACAAAATATCACACTTTAATTAAAATATCAATCAAATATGTAATCTTGGGGAAATAAAAGATTAAGTTGAACTAAATAAAAATAAAAGTACAACTACAAATACAAAGTCTTGGGATGCAGCTAAAGCACTAAACAGAGGAAAATTTATAGCACTGCACGGCCCTGGGTGAAGGGCTCAACTACAACTCGAACTTTACCTTAGAGATGAAAACATGGTGACCTAAGCATTTGTACTCTCATATTACTCTGGAAGGAAAGAAGGAAGGAAAGAAAGAAACCTGATCTGGGGTGGTGCCTGTGGCTCAAAGGAGTAGGACACCAGCCCCATATGCCAGAGGTGGTGGGTTCGAACCCAGCCCCGGCCAAAACCTGCAAAAAAAAAAAGAAAGAAAGAAAGAAAGAAACCTGATCCTATTTGCCGATAATGTGAAAACATGAAGGAGTCTACAAAACAACCCAACCCCTCCTAGCGCTAATAAGAGACGTCAGCAAGTTCTCAAGATACAAAAACAGAATGCAAAGTCAATTGTATTTCTACAAACTAACAAAGATGTAGAAACCAAAATTGCAAATATAATAAAAGTGTATAGTAGCTAAAAAAGTCAAATACTCAGGTGTATCTAAAAAAAAGGTGCAGGATTTATATGCTGAAAACTATAAAATGCTAATGAAAAAATTACAGATTAGAAAATCTTTGTACATGAACTGGGACACAGGAAAGATATCAATTCTCCCCAAATATCCATTTAACACACTTCTTACCAATTAAATACTAAACCAAAAAAATGTCCTTGAGATCATTAAATCCCATACGTCCATGTCTGAGTGGAGAGGGAAACATTCTGAGTGCCTGGCTGGGCAGGTGCAATGCCTGTGTGACGGCCACAGGAAGTGTGTCAGTGAGTGTCCCAGAGAGGCCCAGGGGAAGGGTGGCACTGGGATGTGGGGAATATCAGTCAAGTAGTTCCTCAAATAATTCATACCAGGACAGAGTGACAAGAGAGAAGTGCTTTGCCTGACCCCTAAGAAACGCTTAGTGGTGGTTGAAGAAAGAACCACAACAGAAGCACTGGGACATCACGCAGTCATTGCTGGGACAAAGGGAGGACAGTAGGGTGATGCCCCACCCCCCAGCTCTGCCCTCTAGGCTGGGGTGTCCTGGGAAGGAGAAGACTCTGCACTGACATAGCTGGAACAAACAGTTCCGTCCATCTGGTCATTTTCCCAGGAACAGTGTGACTGGTGGTGATGACACCTAGTAGCGGCCATCCACATCCTACCAAAAAGTTTCATGAAGTTAAGGAATTGGCCCAAAGTCACAGAGGGGTGGCAGACAGTGGGACAGAGGCTCATGCACACTTTCCACATTGTGGTGCTGGGGTCATGCTGGGCACTTCTGGGCACCGGCCTGGAACTCACAGAAGCTCTCCGCCTCTCTCTGTGGCTGCTGAAATGCAGTGTGTGTCAGGAAACGTTTGGGTTCTTTTATCTTCCGTTTAAAACAACCAGTCTCTTCTTCCCCGTCACTAGGTGTCTGCACTGTCCTTTTAATCAACTACACAAGGGCGGCTTTCCTTCTGTTCCCCAGACAGGAGGGACACAGTTAGAGGTGCACCTTGCCGCTGTCCTCTCTCCAGGGAGTCCAACCATCGTCCCTGCCACCCTCTCTCACTGGAAAGCGCTGCTATCAGAATGCCTAGAATATGAGATGTAAAACTGCGCCTCTGCACACCCCAAATTAAGCCTTCTGGAAGGACATTAATATGCCCCGATTCTCTCTACCTGCTGAATTTTTCAGCAACTCAATCCCAAAACCGTTTTTGCATTCAGTCACACATGAGCTGAAGGAGGGTAATTGACACTAATGACTTTCAGCTCATGTTTACTCGCTCAATTGTTTCATTTTGACTCCAGTTTTCCCTTCCCATTTCTGTCTTTCTCCCACTGCATGTTAAGTTCTGCCGAGATCTATCTTTGTCTCACGGAGTTCCACAACTCGGAAGCTAATCATGTCCCAGAACGCTGGCCCTGGCTTCCTGTGGTGTCTGGAATTTACATTGGTTGTTTATTCGCACACTTTGGTTAGGGATCATTTCACTGTGGTGTCAGACTCGGCAAACACACGCTCACACAGACCACATCCACAGCAGAGATCTCCAGTTAAATATTCATGATACCCGGCACCATCACAGGGGCCTTCATACGGGAATGACCGGCAGAGTCGTGCAAGGCTGTATTACCTTATGCAGAGAGTGCTAAGCAGAGGGTCCTTACATCCCATGAGTGACAGACCAGCTTCAACAGAAGAGACTAATAACAATAAATTAACGTGTACTGGCTTCGAGGGAGGAGAAATGGGACAAAGGAGCTTTGAGGTTGGAGATAAGTGTTATTACATGTTTTGTTTTGTAATCTCAGAACTAGGCTTGAATACGGTGTTAAGATTTTTTTTTTACATGATTGTCCATTTCTGAGACAATGAAGTTGACCTATGGGAAGATAGTCAGTGGCATCATTTCAGTTAAATCATTTCAAACTGAGTTTGTCCACTTCTCTCAGTCGTCTTTCCTACACACTGCCTGCACATACGCTGTTATCCAGTGATCCTTACAAAGGAAAACATGCAACCTTTGAGTTCAACCTTTCCCCTCATTTCACCTTACATAGAGGTGTCCTCTTTGGGGACTTGTCTTCAGCCTGGCCCTGGTCAGACAAGACCTGAGCTGGTGACACTGCAGGAGGCCAGGAGGTGTCCACTCCGGCCACCCATGCTGAGCCTCTGCTTCCCAGGACTGCTCCAGGACCCACCTCTCCGCAGTTCCCTTCTCCAGAGGAAGACCCCAGGAACAAAAACGGAGTGAAAGTGGTTTACTTAGGGTGATTCCAGGAAGTAAAGCGAGAGGGAGGGGGGAGGACAGCAGGGGCGCTTGCTCTGTGAACTCGTGCGTGGACTGAAGGGCACTTCTGAGTCGCTGCACCAGGGGTGTGGAGTCTGCTTATTGATTTTCCGATGCCCCTATGCCATTGAAAGAGAGCTGTCAGGCCCCCTTTCGTGAAACGGTGATAGACAGAGGCCAGGTGACAGGTAGAGTCCTGGCCAAGTGTGTTTTGAACTCGGTTCTGAAGGGAATGGTGGAGGTGTGGGGTGAGCACACACGTGGAGATCCAGGTGTTGGCACAGAGCTCACCCAGCAGGAGCAAAGCTGGACAAAGTGAGGTCTGGGGACAGGGCAGGCATGAGCACCTGTGGGGGTGAGATCTTGTGCACGTGCACCTGTGAGGGGAGGTCTTGTGCATGCACACCTGTGGGGGTGGAGTAGGGGGAGAGCTCCTGCATGTGCACCTGGTGGGGGGAGAGCTCCTGCACGTGCACCTGTGGGGGGGAGAGCTCCTGCATACGCACCTATGGGGCTGGGGTAGGGGGGAGAGCTCCTGCACGTGCACCTGTGGGGGGGAGAGCTCCTGCATACGCACCTGTGGGGCTGGGGTAGGGGGGAGAGCTCCTGCACGTGCACCTGTGGGGGGAGAGCTCTTGCATGCGCACCTGTGGGGCTGGGGTGGGGGGAAGAGCTCCTGCACGCGCACCTGTGGGGGGAGAGCTCCTGCACATCCACCTGTGGGTGAGATCTCCTGCATGCGCACCTGCAGGTGTGTGGGTAAGTGCAGATGTGCATGTCTTTGCATCTTGTATCCTGGACCCCAGAAAGCTCCAGCTCAGAGGGGCCAGTGAGCACACAGTGGATGAGGCGCCTCTCTCAGTGGGGGTGAGCCCCATTTCATCCTGCTGATGGCGGCCACTTCCCCATGTGCTGATGACAGAACAGCCTTGGGGTGGGGCTGGCACAAAGGACAGCTGCTCCATCCCCCGACTCCTGCCGCTTCTCCTGCAGCCCAGGGTCCTTTGGTCTCTCTTTTTCACAATTTGCTTCAAATTTTCCTCCAATGATTTACTTCTCAAGTTCAGTCATCCACTGTAGAGTTTGCTTTTCTGATAGTAATCAGGAAAGGTGGTGCAGGTGCACCCCACAAACCACATGTTCTCTGGGACTGCGTTGACCTGCGCTCTCCATCACGACTGCGCTGCAGTGAGCAAAGCAGACGGGGAAGCTCTAGTCTGGTGGGTACCAGGAACAGGCACGACCAGAGAGACACGTGCACGCCCGTCACGTTGCAGAAAGCTGCTGCCTGTCCTGAGCAGACACCGGGAAAGCAGCTAAGTGTTCTGCTTTTTTTTTCCTTATATTTTCTTTAAATTAGGAAGAACAGAAATTATTTTCTAAATGCATGAGTTGAACACTTCATTTGTTTTCTTTCAAAACAGAATGCAGATGAGGCAATAAATTTACTTGTGGATGTAGCTTAGCTATGTAGATTTCGATCTATAATATTCATGTTCTATTTTTCTATTATTGTACTTTTAATTTCCTTTTGGACCATATGATAAAATGCTATTTCTAAATGCATAAAAAAGAATTTTTCCCTGTAATTCTTAGTATTAATTTCCAGTTTTATTATGTTTTCTAGATGAATTGTCATTACGACTTTGAAGATTGCTTGATGTTTAAGGAACACATAAGAATATTGGGTTTGGTTCCTCTTCTGATGTTTTTCCAGAGGATTACTTCCTTGATTATCACTTTCCCCTAGATTTTCGCTCTGTAGACCTCATTATCCTCACTACATTTTTCTTTTCCTTTGAAATTTGAAAAATAGAGACCATGTTTTAGATTTTACTAATAGTTAGCCCAACTTGTAAAATTTATTTTACATTAGTCTAATAAAGATTTTAAAGGGTAAAAATGTTCTCCCTATTTTAGTGTGAGGAATTACATCATGCTTTTTAAACTTTCTGCTGCTCCAGGCATTAAAATCTAACCTGTTTATAAGTCTTGCGTTTTTAAATGATGTGCTTCCTATATGCAACGTCTTACCCTTGATATTTGCAGAAGTGTTTGGATATTTGTATGTGTGGACTCAGATGCCTGTGCTGTCTGTGGGGCTCTCATGGTACCATGGTTCTGCTGAGTGGATGCAGCAGCCACCCTGTGGCCCACAAAGCGTGAAATATTTCATATCTGGCCTTCTGCAGAAAATATTTGCCTGCCCCTAATCCAGATCCTTCTAAAGACACACACGGGGGATGAGATTTATGATGCCGTGAGGGAGGCCGCCTGCTCCCCCAGGCCCTGAGTTTGCAGGTCAGCAAAGCACTGCGGTGTTTGCAGTGGCCACAGAGTGGCGGGGTGCCCACCGCTGTGCGTGTCACGTCTGCACATAGCGTAATGAGGGGGCCCTTGCGGTCAATTCCTGAATTCTGACCTAACCCCAGGCCTCCCCACCATTCTCACTCAAAGCAGGTCAGAAGGCAAGAGGACATGGGTGCACTCGCCTCCCTAATCTGCTGTACTTTTAAAGAGTCGATTGCTAGCCTCGTTGAGATATTTCTTGTGACACCTCTCTCACCCCAACATCACGCAGGATTGTGGCTGAAAAGCTGCTTTCCCCGTGTCTGCTTCAGGACAGCAGCCGGTGGCGGCTTTCTGCAACGTGACGGGCGTGCACGTGTCTCTCTGGTCGTGCCTGTTCCTGGTACCCACCAGACTAGAGCTTCCCGGTCTGCTTTGCTCACTGCAGCGCAGTCGTGATGGAGAACACAGGTCAACGCAGTCCCAGAGAACATGTGGTTTCAGGGTGCACATGCACCACTTTCCTGATCCTGCTCAAGAAAACCCATGAACTGGAAATGATGGCTTCCTGCCCTGCGGAGACTACAGGAGGGTAGGAAGATGGAACAAAATAATGCCCTGCTGGGGGACTACAGGGGCGGGGAGGCCCGGAGAGGAGCGCCCAAGCAAGAGGGCCCAATTGCTGAGAGCATCACACTTTGCTGCAGTCGGGGAGGCTAACTTAGAATGGGGAAAGTAGTTACAGTAGAAATAGAACTCGTGGGGACTTAATTACAAAACAACACGGGGAGGGTGGAACCCTGAGGGGCGGTGAGGACCCCAGGAAGGCAGGAGCCTGTGGGTTCGCAGAGCAGAGGACCGGGTGAGGGTCTCTGGGTTAGGCTGCGGGCCAGGATAAACTCTAGGAGAGCGATGATGAAGTGATTCCGGTTGGCTGCCTGAGCTCGTCACGGAAGACCAAGGCTGGGAGTTCAGCGGTCTGTGGAGGGTGGGGCGCTGGGAGTGGGACTGTGCGGCCCCAAGGTGATGGGGAGGTGGGGGGACTTGGCACGGCTGAGCGCACCGGTCGGGCGACCGCCCTACCCACCCTACCGCCCCTCATCTCTCTCACTTCCTTCTCTCGTTGCCTCTGTCCAGGCGCTTGTCACCACGCTGCCTTAGTGTCCTGGGAAGGCTGCTACACGTGGCTTAAAACAAAAGGTGTTTATTCTTTCGTGGGGCTGGGGGCTGGAGCCCCTATGTCAGAGTCAGAATCACTCTCCCACATCCAGCAGGGCATCTGTCCCCAGCACACGCAGCCTCTGCTGGTCCCAGGTGTCCCAGACATCACTCCTGTCTCTGCTTCTGCAGCCACGTGGCCTCCTCCCCACCATAGTTAAATCTCCCTCTGTTCCTCCTGCAGGGCACCAGGGACTGCACCTGGATCACCTGGATGAGCCGCCTCCCCCTCAAGATCCTTGACTTATTTTAATCACATCTGCAAAGTCCCTTTCTGTCCACATAAGGAGACATGCACGGGCTCCAGGGGTTAGGACACAGGCATCATTTTTGGTGGGGAGCCGTTACTGAGCCTAACACCCTGCCTTTCTCCACAGAATCTGCATCCGGGAGAGCTGGGTCCCCCCTGCCGCCTGGGGACTGCACCTCCCGGACCTCAGAGCGCAGTGGGCTGGAGGAGTTTGACTCGTGTGCTCCCGGCTCTCCAGTGTGACTACAAAGCAGCATTTTCTTCTCCTACTTTCCTTAAACACGCACACTAAGGTGACCTGCACACGCAAATTTGTTACTTCCTGCTCCTTTAGCCGAACTTTCCGTGGCGCTTCATCCTGTCTTTAGCCCCCAGGTCCTGGGCATCTCACCAGGCAAGCTGGTGTGTGTGTGTGCGTGGGGGGCGGGGTGGGGGGCGGGGGTTTATTTATTTACTTATTCCAGAGTGATAAGAGCAAGAAGTTCATGGTGTTAGCGCCCGGAGAGTTGCCTTGCTTGCCACTGAGTGGGTTGGGTGCTGTGACCTCCCTGCCCCGCCTGGCGCCTGGTTCCTGTCCCAGGCCGGGAATTGGTGCTCTAAGGTCCTGGCCTCCTGTCCTCACTCCTCACTCTTGCAGGGCTGACCCCTGGGGCTCCTTGGCCTGTCCCTGCCAGGAGTTGGGGGAAGTTGGAGCTAGGAGGAGTCCCCTCTGGCTTTAACCCTCTGAGCTGCTTTGCTTATCGGCTGTAAAGCTGGAGCTGGAGCCACGGGATTCTGAGCACAGAATTCTGGCATTTTGATGCATCTTCAAGACAGTTGAGTTGTGGAAAGTGGTGTTGAGATTCAAGCCTCAACACCAAGCTGCTGCCACAGCATGGCCATGGTTGACCCCAGACCTTTCTAACTCAGTTTAGAAATAGCACATTCAAGTTCACAGGTGTTTGCTCTACGCACTCATGTCCCTGGGGAAGAGGTGGTGGCCTGTGGTGAGCTGAATCCCTGGATCCGTGTTTTTAAATAGTTCCACAGGGTGTCAAAACTGATAATGGCCATGAAATGTATTGATGTGTAGCTGAGAAGGTTTTCTTGTCAGACATGATGCAGCTGTCCCAGTAAATTAAAGAAGACTTGAGGAGATTTTAAGTTCTTCTTTACTACAGTTTGAATTCTAAGAGCTCTGTTCCTGGCTTATTTTGGTCTTGGAAAGATATTTAAATCTTATGTTCTTGGTGACTGAGAACCAAACACTTAGCGTGATTTCTTCCCTTATAAGTGTAGCCTACACTGGAATAATAGAGCTGAAATACTTGCAAGGCCAAGGCTTGCTTGTAGAGTTTTCTGATTATGATTGTTGAGCATTAAAGGATGTGGAAATAAATATTTCTAGCCTTGGTCCAGGTCTGATTTACACCTGTACAAATGCCTCATACACCCAAGAAACCTCAGCTCTTGAAACACTAGAGTTGTGGTCTAGCCAAATTCTTTAAGAGTGATCGATGCTTCTGTAATTTAAAAGAAAGATAATGTGGATGACATGTTTGCCATTCTACGTCCAGAAAGGTTCCTTGGCAACCTAACCCTAATCGCCATCATCACCGTTATCAGCATTATAAGCAGCAGCAGCAATACTGCAACAGTTACCACAGAGGGGCAGTTGGTCTGTGCCGAGCTCTCTGCTCAGCACTTTGCCTGCATTGTCCTAGTAAGTTGTATTCATAACCCAGCCGACACCTGCAGAGACTCAGAGAGGTTAAGTAATTTACTCAAAGCAGCACAGCCAGGAGGAGAGGGAGCTGGGGGCGGAGTCTAACAGAGAAAGATTCCAGAGTTTTGAAACTCACCTTGTGGGGAGGCATGTTCAGTTCTAACAGACTCTGGCCTTTCATGAAATACCTCAAAACAACTTGTACTATTTATTTAAATACAAAACAGAATTTCAAAGACTTCTGATCATTGTTTAAATTTGAAAAGAAACGGCTAAGGACGTGTTCCCCTTAAGCAGCTTGTCCTCCAGAAGTCTGAGGTTGAGAGCTCCCCCAATTATGTTCAGAGTGAAACACCCACGCTCATGCCCCCGCTTTATTAATAATGATCGCATTTTCGCCGTTTCAGAGATGCTCTGAATTACACCTGTTCAGTTATCTTTTGTGACTGCTGACTGACACCTTGGAGGCACCAGGGGCTCCGCAAGGTTGGCATTCTTTGGTCCCCCAGAGAAGCTTCCAGGGACACAGTGAGTCTTCATTTTTATCACAGAAAAAAAGGGCTTTCTGGAAGCAGGAGTAAGGTACCTCGTGTCGCTGAGCAGAGAAGTATATTTGGATTTGAACTCTGACACATTTATTCCAATGCCTATCCTCTCTTCACTAGACTGAGAAAATATTACCTTTATGTGTAAGAATTGGAAAAAATAGATTATTCTTGAAATGAGTCACTAACTTGCTGTTTAAAGGACTTTGTCTAATAGCATTTTTCTGAATTTTTAGTTTGTTTTAATCCTGCTTTATGGTTCAAGTTTGAGCTAAATTATAAAATAAAACTGTGAACCATACACCTTATCTTTTTTTTAATTTTAAAGTTTTTCAAATCACGGCAGTGTTTCCTTTGTTAGAAATCATAGATAAATTGAACTCAGTGTTAACCAAACCCTGACTCCTCAATCATAACAAGTGTATTTTATTCATTTTTAACTCTCAGTATTTTACATAGTTTTTGTCTTATCACATATATTCAAATATTTGGCAAACTTGATAATAACACTGTCTGGGATGAGACACTGATTATGGTATAGAATTAATATAAAATGATATTTTAGCATTGCTAATACCCAGGAGAAATGTAGATGATAATTATCGTTATATCAACAACACTATTTGGTTTAGAGATTCTTTACTGTATTAAAAACGTGGACAGAAACATTGAAGTTATTTTATTGTGTAAATAGCAAGAGAAATAAAAACAGCCGTGAGCTTATTTAGTTTGAAAATGGTATCGATCCCTATCTATTCTTATTATACATTAGTCTGGCCTCTAAACTAACTCTCTTTGTCCAATTACAGAGAAAGAAAGAGAAAGTGTGCATTAGCCTTTCAATATTGAAGTTTGGGTATAAGTTTCAAATCTGCTACTTTACATTTACCATAGAAACTGCATTCCCGTGAGCAATTTGAAAGCATTTTAGAAAAATTAATTACTTCAAAATGTATTGCATTTAGGAATCTATCGCCTCCTCTGACGACTTTAAAGTTCTCTTAAGACATTTTCATCCATCTTCAGAGTTATCTCATTTAAAACAATACAATCTTACATTGCACAGCTGTGAGCCAGAAAACTTGTTAGAGAAGTTGCTGTTTATTCAACACTACATAAATTTCGAACTTTTTATCACAAAACACATATTATATCTTTAAATTGTCTAATTCAGACAATTTCAGGTGGTTTCAGATATTAAAGAAAATCTCATTCAGTACCATAAAAAGAATCTAAAAAGATTATAAAGCCATGTTTACGCCATTATTTTTGGATTTGCAAAAACTAATTTTTCATGCCTCTGCGGTGAGATACTTACTAACAGAGTTTCTCTAGTTCTTTATTTCTTCTTCTTCTGTCTGTTTTTATTTCATGCATTCATTGACATGGCAGAATTCACAGGACAGTTCACCTCCAATCCCTGGAGGGCCTGGTGTTAGCCACACAAGATGGAAACACCGTGGTTGTAGATGCAGAGACCGTCGGTGAAGGCCAACCCATGGCTCTACCCCTTAAGGATGTCACGATCTCCCTGGAGAGAGATGACATCAGCACGCACAGGACAAAAGTCACGGCGGAGATACGCGCCACAGGGATGAGAATTTAAGAGGTGAGCGCGTAACAGCTGCAAGAGTAGGTGATGTCGGTGCCACGTGCTCTGAAGAACCAGGATGCCCTGGGCTGGGGGTTCCCCGCCACTCCTGCCTCTCACTGTTTGGGATAAACAGTGACGATGGTTCCTGTTTCCCGTCCACCATAGACCCCCACGAACAAGTGATACGATGCTCTATTGTGAGTATTGTATATGTGTATTGATGAATTGAAGAGGAAATGTTTAAAAAACGGCAGTATCTGTAAAAATACGTTTTTGTTTTCGATGGGTAATTACAGCCAGCCTTCTGTAGAAGGCCCCACATCTGATCGGTTTGTTTATTTTGGTGGTTATTCTCTTCTGCCGCTTGGTGAAGTCTCTTCTGGATCTAGAGCTCATCTGTAAGAGGCTGGGAATGCAGCATAAATGCCGGCGAGACTCCAGGATCCTGAAATCATTGTTTCCAGGTTTGCTAAGAATCTCCTTTCCTTTCCCCATAGAGTGACAAAATAACATGTGCCCATTTTTTTTTTTTAAAGGAAGAAAGAAAACGAGAAAAGTTTTCTCCAGCTATTTTCTAATAAGGCGGTTTCAGCAGATCAGATGTCTGGAAGACGTGAGTGATGTTAGCTGGGGACCTTTTGCTGAAGTGGAAGCATTCCTGGATTTCTACGTTTTTCCCCCAATGGTTAAACTTTTACTTAAAAGTATGACCTGAGCCAAATGTGTGGATCTGGGATTCACTAAATTACTTCCTCCGGCTTCCTCATGTCTCCGTCAGTAATAATTTGATTATAATTGAGCTTCCTAATTGAACTCCATACAAATAGATGTTCTGAAAAGACTTCCAACTACCAAAGTAGGCCTTCGCCTGAAAAGCATGTCTAATTATTCACACGTTATTTATTCTAACTTACGAGATTAAAAAATAAAATAAATAAATCAAATAAGCCCTGCCTGGTTCTAGTGGGAAACACATTTCAAACTCCAGGGAAGAAGGAGAAAAAACCCAATTGTGATTAATAATACCCATTACCGAGTCACTGCCCCGACCAGCACACATTTCAGAAGGTCTTATTATTCCCCTTCTGTTAGATATAAGAGAAAAATAAGGGAGTGAAATATGAAAAAAGCAAATAGTTTGGTACATGTCTGAAGTTGGCTAAAACTTTATTATTTAGCTAACGTCCATTGCCCTCCTTCGGGCTTACAGTACATACCTAGGAGCAGACATACAGTAACTGAATTGTTTCAACTTACCCAAATAGCATTGAAATGGACTTAATTGTTGCACTAGAGGAAAGACCATGTGTCTCCAGAGACTATTAGTGTCATTTAAAAGGCTAAATGTATCATAAAACCTGTCTTTAACAGAATAAAATTGTACAGACCAACACAATTTTTGCTAATGTTTTCCACATTTCTTGAAAGAGAAAGAAAGGAAAAGAAAGAAAAGGTAAAAGAAAGAAAAAAGAAAGCCTTAGCTCTAAACTAAAAAGTCTGTTGGACCACTGAATTATAGGAATAGTTTAATGCTGGAGACCAACAAATACCTTTTGAAAATTAAAAGACTTGCGGAAAGGTACTTCCAAGGTAAATTTGAATGAAAAATACTTTAACTCTAGAAGATAAATCTAACCTATTATGTTTCTCTCTTAAATGGGTTTTTATAATAAATAAAAATGAAATCCAACTTACACGGGAGTGGGACTCAAATCTCTTCCACTTCGTGCCTTTGGAGTGGAAGTGAACTTTGTAGCTGGTTTTATTGACTCTTTATTTTCATTTCAGTTTTTGTTCCAGGAAAATACTTCCCCATGGTATTTTTCTTATTGTTACACATACTGTGTGTGCTGAATGCGCGCTCAGCTTCCTTTTGAGTGAAGTAAATAATGGCAGAGCTCGTTGAAAACAGAAAAAGGTAGAGAGAGAGGCTTCAGCTTTGCTTTTATTCCATCAGAGAGACAAAAGGATATTTCTTTCCTCCAAAGAAGTTCAGAGTATAATGGGGAAAAATCAGGAACAGAGACAAATAGTGAATCAAACCTCAATTGAAAGAACAAATCTTTCTATTTATCTGTCTCGTCTTTTCTCCGGGGTTGTATATCAACTATCAAGAAAGCTATTTCAAATAACTTCTACTAACATAATTGTTATTTTATAAGTTTAGTTGCCATGGTAATGCATGATGTAATCAGGCATTTCCATCACAATCAGTTAGTTTTTCATACTGAGCCGGCGTATTATTTTCCTCTTCTCTGTTATTCCTCTATGATGGAGAAGGGAAAACAAAACAAAATGAAACTATGACCATATTGTTTCATTCTTCTGGAAACTCTCTGAATCAGGATGTAATTAGCCACGTGTTGGAGCTTTTCCTGTAACTGAAAAGTTTTACATTTTCGTGCAACTGTTGCCATTATCCCCCCCCTCCCCCGTCCTCATTAAACTCTGGGTGAATGGAAACAATTGCAATTTCCTCACTGTTCCCTATTAAATGAACGTGCTGCGCCCACGTTTGCAGAAGACAGGGACAATGTGGCAAGTGGCTGTGACTGAGGGATGCCCACACTGAAGGAGACAGGCTGTCTGGGGGCACAGTTTGCCATCCTGCAGAGGAGCCTGGATTAATTAAAAATAAGAAAAGCTGTGGCAGGGCGGCAGTCCTCAGCGACCGGCTGCCCGAAAGCTGTAATTCTAGAAATATCAAATCATGTCCTATGAGCAGCGTCAGGAGACGTGGACAACAGAGGCTGTGGAGTTGACGCGTGTTGATGAGAGACGCACGTCACACTTTTCCTGAGTGTCTAGACCTGTGGGGAATAACGGCCTTTCCATATCCCATCCCTGTTACTTTCAGGAACAGTCTCAGGGTGCCGTTTGCAGCCAATAGCACGGGCCCCCCCATGCAGCCAGGGACAGGGTTTCTTCATGCCCTGCCATCTGTAGCAGTCTAGGCCAGAGAAGAGCCACCTTAGACATCCAGAGGCAGAGGCCCAGGGCAGCTGGTGTAATTAGCCTGGCTCCTCTGGGAGGCTCCGCGGCCTCTGCACCCACTCAGCTGGCCTAATCTCTAGCTCCAAAGTGATCTCCCCTGTCCCTGGGCCCAGGGAACATTGTACCTACATGTGTCTGAACAGACCCCGGAGGTCCAGCACCTCTTGCTTTGAATTATGCTTTTCCTTAAACCTACAGTTTTCTTGTTTTTCTTCCCAATCCTTTTAAGCCCCTAATTTATCCTCCTGCGTTCATCCCAGAACACACCTTTGCCATTAAGTAATTTTTATCCTTTGCCAGCTTACTATTTCTGTCTTCTGAGCAACCTCTTTGTTTCTGCCACTAACCATGTCTTATTCTTCTTTCTTTTTTTAGCATGAAAACATCCACTCTCTTTGGCTTTCTCGTCCTTCCTCCCTCTGAGACGCTTCCTGAGGATGGAGACTGTGCCTTCCCCACCGACGTTGCTACCAGAGGGTCTCACACAGCGTTTGGGACCTCCTGCTAGAAGCTTTTCATCTATGAAAAATGGAATCCAATTCAAACCCCAGCCCTGTAATGCGTATGTGTATTTAAAATTGCACTGAAGTTTACAGATAGCGTGTGATGTTCTTTTAAGCCTATCTATTCTTATATCCTGCACGCCAGCCCCCGAACCAATTCCTTGATTTCATTTCTTATTATCTAGGGAACAGATGTTTTTCAAATTGTAGGATTTAAATATATACTGGCCCTGAATTAAGTCACTTTCTTTGCCAGTTTAGGAAAAGCCCCAGATTCCTCTATTCCCTACCCTCTTATATATTTTCCTTGATATATATCATGGAAAGGATTTCTGAAAGCTTCTGAAAAACACATAATAAATTCAGTGCTTCTCTTTTCTTATGGTTTTGTGTTATATTTAGATATATGATAGTTCTGTTTCATTTTTATATTCCCATAAGCATGGCATGTAAGTAGTGAGTAAATATTTATTGAATGCAAGAGGAAAGGAACAAAGGGAGAAAGAGGAAAGGAAAAAAAAGAGGAAGCAGGAAAGGTGGCTCAGAGGCACGGAGGGCGGAGGGATCAAGCCTCAGTTCTGTTTTATTTTTTTAAATTGCTAATCAGGCACAGAGTTCCCGCTCTTGGTTTTAAGACCCAGTGATGGCTTTGTATTCCAACTTTCAGTGCAACTACGTGCATAAGGGTTGTGATGAAGTTAAAAGATAAGTTACCAAAATAAAACCTCTAAGTATTCATAATTTAAAACGACAATTATGGTTGTGGCCACACACCACTGTGGGCAGACATAATAAGTTTCCTTTTCAACCCATTGACTCTCAGGCACTTCAGTACTAGCTATGCCCGAAAGTACATTTGCAATTCACAGACCCCCAACCTGTGTTTCTTTAGTCATTGTGATACTTTCTTCACAAATGGTGTTTGCTGTGCCCTTCTTTCTAATTGCTTTAAATTAAAAAGCAATTAGATGCCTACTAATTTCAGATTAGATTCTCAGGGTCAGGACTGAGATGGCTGTGGGGTCATTAGGAGGTGGCACTACATAGCGCAGTTCCGTATCTGCCGCCCTGCACAGAGCAGAAGGTCACGGCCTGACCCTGCAGGTGCCCGGCCTCTGTGGACGGCAGGATGATGCAGGGAACGCACGGCTCTGCCGGACAGCTCCAGAGGACGCCACCGGTCTTCTGATTGTTGCGACATGAATCAAGGCCTGGCCGGTGTTTAGAAGCTACATCTCCATCGTTTTAAGTGCCAAGCGCACAATACCTGGCAACTGACAAGCTCAGGGTTTAATGAAGATTTGCTTTCTTCACAAAATACTTCAAGCTTACAAAGACATCCTTAGCTAATTGAATTTAAACTTCAGAACCTGCGTTTTGAGATGCTTATTTTTCTGCCCATTCTACAGGTGAGGAGAGGAGGGCGTCATGATGACTTGTCCAAAAACCTTGTGGTTGATCACAGAGATAGAATTACACAGCGGGTCCCCCATCACTGTTTCTTTCAATATGTTTCATAATTCACTACAAATGAAACTGCCCCCCTTTCAGAAGATGCAGTACATTTTCAAGACTCAATTTCCTTAGCAGCAGTTGTGATTCTCTTAATACAACAGTTTTGTTTCTGGCTCCAGACCAAGGAGAAGAAAGATATGGCCGATATTTTTCAGGCAGTGATTTGGGCTGCCTTTTCTTTCTCTTCCACCTCACTGAAACCCTAACGCACATGCAGACAACTTGGGCAGTGGCTGGACTCAGTGAGCAGGTGGGTCTCTCCTGTCTCTCCATTCCAATCATCCACGTTCTTGGCGCAATTCCTCTGCATCAGTGATTGCTACACATTTCTCTTCAGTTACGCTGAGAGTGTTACTTTTATTTTCTTCCTACTGGTTTATAGTCAGGACTGTAATTCAGTGACTTGGTGTCATAGCAGCTGTTTCATTCAAATGGCTTTTCAGAGGAAATACCCGCAACAAACTGACGTATTGGCACAGACCAGCCAGCCCAAGCCACTTCCTCATTCCAAAACAATTTTGCAAGTTTCTCAAGGCAAATTTTCCCTCTCGTCACAAAATGCGCATTGAAACAGCGCATGTTGGTTGGTTTTCAATGAATGAGTATAGTATTAAACCCATTAAGGAATGATTAGAAGAAAATATTTTAAATTTTTCTCTCCAAAAGATGGCTGGTATTTGGGGTCTCTGTTAAAGGTTTAACATTAGATCAGCGTTAAAATTACTTAATAATTCTCTTTCCCTCTTAACCAATACTTATCTAGACTTTTTAAAAAATAGAGCCTATATTCTCAGTTTGTAAAAGCGCATTTTGGGAAAAAACTAAAAATGCACAAAAACATAAAGCTATAAGTAAAAAGCTTCCATGATATAAACGGCTTGAAAGATTCCTACATTTCCTTGAGTCTTTTCTAGGATTAGTTTTAGCACTTATTTGAGATTTTCTTCTCAGCCTTGTATTATATCACAAGCATGTTCTAGTTCATCTATGGTCAAAATGACCTAACCACACCTATTAAGGACAATGAGTGACTTTTTTGATCTTTGTTACAAGAAATATAACTGTAAAAACATACCCTTCATTTGATTGTTACCTGAATGTTTATAAAACAGAAATATTTATAAAATTATATTAATATATTTATAAAATAACTTCCCACCTATTACTTGCCTGAAAAGGCAACGTTAAAATTTCATCTGTGACATTTACGGATAGAAAGAAGTTTTGTATTTTTGTGTCATCAGATTTAGTCATCTTTTTCTTTATGGTTTCCTTCCTTACATTTAGGTATAGAAATTGATTTCTTAATATTAACATGTAACATTTTTAGTATAGGTTTTGTCTATCTTTCTGAAAGTGAAATTACGGATGTAAAGGGCAGGGAAGTAGTTTTAAAGGTTATAGCGATATATTGTTATCTTGAATGGTTTTACCATTCATACTCCCACCCACAGAGTACAAGACTTCAAGTCTCAGGCACCCACATGAAGTATAATTTTAAGTTAGTCATTATTCTATTCTAATTCTAAAATTAGCACATCTTCATTACAGAAAGTTTGGAAAATACCAGTGAGTATAAAGAAACCACAGAAATTGTCGTTATCACTCTGCCCGAGAATAAATACTGTGAACGGTTTGCTTTACGGCCTTCCTGTCTCCCTCTCTTGAATCTTCTTTTGCAGACTGTTTTCATTCTGCTTTTATTCACCTGATGCTGTAGGGGAGCACTTCCCTACAGCAGGGAATAGTGCGTGCCCACGGCGTTCCTAACGGCTACTGTCTCAGGGTCGAATGTGCAATTTGTTATTCTTCTATTTGGAGCATGGACAGTGCTTCCAGTTTTTCAAAATTTAAAAAAAGGATGTCAGGCTTGGTGCCTGTAGCACAGTGGTTATGGCACCAGCCACATACATCGAGGGTGGCAGGTTTGAACCTGGCCTGGGCCAGCTAAACAACAATGACAACTGCAACAAAAAATAGCCGGGCATTGTGACAGGCGCCTATCGTCCCAGCTACTTGGGAGGCAGAGGCAAGAGAATCACTTAAGCGCAAGAGTTTGAGGTTGCTGTGAGCTAGGATGCTACAGCACTCTACTGAGGACAACATAGTGAGTCTCTGTCTCAAAAAAAAGGATGTTGGCTACTGGATGAACATCCCTGGGAACAGGCGTTTAACAGCACCTCTTCTCATTTTCCCAGGAATGTTTCTAGTATTGAAATATTGATATCAAAGAATATGAATTACATAACTGCATTTCCCTCATTAAGTCACCTGTGTGGTTAGACCACCTTATTCAATTTGCTTTTCAGTCTTCATATTCTGAGACCTAGAACACTTAAGCATTTTTGGTGTAGTCATTAAATATTTATATGTTAACGTTTATGAATGATATTTTTGGTCATTGAACATTTATCCTTTGGAATATCTTTCTTAAACTTAACCTTTGAACTCTTTGTATATTCTTGTCCATTAGTTTGTTAAAAAAATAAAGTTTCCACTTGTCATGTTCCTGAAAAGGCAAAATTAAAACTTTAGTTATGGAGTTTATGGATAAGAAGTTTGCATCGTGTTTTGGTGTGGTCAGATTTAGTAATGATTTTCTTTGGAAATTTACTTTCTAACCAGGGGTCATGTAGATACTTGGGTGCTTTCCTCTCTTTTTGTGATCCGGTCTTCCCTTTCCGTTTATTTTTACCTGTTTAGAATTTATTGTGGTGCATATTGTGAGTTGAAGCCATTTCTGCACTTTTCCCTCAGCTCATTAATCGTTCATCAATGTCCCTTTCCTCCCTTCCGGTTTAGGATTTCTGTTTTTTTTTTTTTTGAGACAGAGCCTCAAGCTGTCCCCCTGGGTAGAGTACCATGGCATTACAGCTCATAGCAACCTCCAACTCCTGGGCTCAAGCGAGTCTCCTGCCTCTGCCTCCCAAGTAGCTGGGACCACAGGCGCCCGCCACAATGCCCGGCTATTTTTTGGTTGCAGCCGTCACTGTTGTTTGCCAGGTCCGGGCTGGGGATTCGAATCTGCCACCTTAGGTGTACGTGGCTGGCGCCTTAGCCGGTTGAGCTATAGGCGCTGAGCCAGGATTTCTGTTTTTATTGGATGTGTGTTTGTGTGTAAAATTCTCACACATACATGGTTCTGTTTCCGGGCCGTCTCTCCTGTTTCACTGTTCTAGCTGATATCACACTCCCTATTTATTTTTTCTGATTCTTTCTACTTTAGGGACTATTCCATCCACCTGGGAATATCTTACCCTGAGATAAGTGCAGGGACTGTCTCACCACGTAGAAAGGTTTGAAGAACTCCACGCTGTGGTACTTTTCTCCTCATGCCTCTTCCCTCTGCATTACAGTCCTGGGCCTTTGGAGGGTACAGTGCTTCCCAAACTGGCCAACCTGGCAACACCAGCCAGGTTCACGGGCACATTCTCGAGTCATCCCAAGTACTTACAAAGTTGCTGACCAGATCCACTGACTGCCAGCACTGTGCCGCCCGCTGGTCTCCCCGCGGTGGACTGGGGAGAGGAGTCTGGACTGTGGTGCAGCCACAAACAGGCTTCTGTGGTCTCTTTCCAGGCAGGAGGTTGGATAGCAATTTCCGTCCCCTTGAGCTTGGCCCAGGCAGCTGATGGGCAGAGGGCTTGCTCTCCTGGGTGGGTTTCTGTCCATCTGCCACACGTGCAGCAATGTCCCCCACAGGTGTCACTTGCTCACGTGGTCCTGGCGTGGGATGAGCTCCAGCTAAACTCAAAGACACATAGTGGGGTGAGACGTAACACTCAGCCCTAGGTCTTACGGTAGCACAGTGTTCCCTGGGGCATGCCCTAATTCTTGCTTTCCTTTATTTAGTTCTTGAAAATTATTTTTATTATTTATTTATATACTTTTCAATTATTTTAACATTATTTTACATTCATTTTGTCTAAAATTTCATAATGTCAAATTAAATGAGTGTGATTTTCTTTTTCTTTTGACCAGGGAAATGACTGAGGCACTGGCTTGTCTAAAGCCTAAGATGTGTAATGAACTCAAGAATCCCTTAAAACAAGAATCCCCGGTGCTGCCAGGCAGAGTCAGGTTGTCATGAGCTGAGAGGGGCTCCCATTTTCCCAGAGAGAGATACTCTCCAAAGAGGTGATTGAAACCTCCATGGTGCTTTCAAACACTTGATAAAGCGAGTTTGCCAAACCCCAACGTATCGTCTATGTCACCTGTCGAAATACGTTTTATGCTTCTGCAATTTTTGCATCTCTAAGTTGGGTATTTCTACTTCTGAGGAGTAAATCTCTAATCTATGTAGTAAAAAGAACTAAGACGTGGTAAGTTGGTTTTCCTTGTGACTTTTGATTCTCGATTCCCAAGGATATGATGTGTATTTCTTACTTAGTATTTTTCTAAAGTACTCTATGAAACCCCGTGTGTTGGCATAAATTATGACATGTTTGTTGGTCCATTTCTAGCCGTCTGAGCCAAGAAGCACTTCTAGACCCTCTGCTGTTTACAATCAAACCAGCTACTCACCTAATCCGATTCACGGAAAGAAATATATCATCTTAGGAGAAATAAAAATTAAAAAGTTTCTTCCATCACTTCTTTTCCTCTTGACTTTGAAAACCATTATTTAATTTCTAAAGTATTGTTTCCCCTTTATAATTTGCCTATTGTTTCAGTCTCAATAAGACAAAATTTCAAGAAGAACCAATTTGTCCTTTTCTATTATTTTATTCGACTTTAGCGTTTCATCCATCATTCGCCGGCTGCTCCACGATTCTCCTCCTCCCCACCAGCGTTTCATGTGCCATCTGCCTAATGTCTGCACGGCCTCTGTCCCTCCCCAACCACTTGTACACCTAAATCATGTTTTATTTCTGTCCCGGAAGGCCTTATGGTAATTAAATAATGGTGTTTCTTCTAATATTTCTAGGAACACTTTATTATTTTATGGGGGACATGCTGGATGTTGTGAATTGCAATGGACTTCAGGCAATCGCTTACTTTCAATATTGGCCTGTCATTAGGTTATGTCTAAAGGACAGAATCAGGCCTGCTCTGTTTTCTGATGTAGTAAATGCAATTGAAGCAAGATGATTTGCTTGTCCATGAAGGCGACACTACAAGTCATAAGAGAATATCTGGTTTTTTTTTTCTTTAGCAAAAAGTCAAAAGGTACCGATCGTGCAAAGGAACATCCAAAGTGGAACTGAGCACCTTGCTTGAAAAGCCTAAAGTTGCAGTCTGAGGTTCACATCTGAGGCAATATCGATCTTTGGATCTGATGACCATGCCTTGATTTTATTTATTTTTTATTTATTTTTAAAATTTTTTGAAACATAGTTTCTCTCTGTTGCCCAGGCTAGTCAGTTGTCAGTTGAGCTCACTGCAGCCTCAAACTCCTGGGTTCAAGCGATCCTCCTGTGTCAACCTCCCGAGTAGCTGGGACTACAGGCACCCACCACGATGCCCGGCTAATTTTTGTGGTTTTAGTAGAGATGGGGTCTCATTCTTGCTCAGGCTGGTCATAAACTCCTGATCCTCCTGCTGCAGCCTTCCTGAGTTCTGGAATTACAGGCATGAGCCACTGTGCCAGCCTGTGCTTTGATTTTAAACAAAAACGAAAGGAACTGTGGCACCCAGGAGGCAACGTGGCATGTTACAGGCCGTGAAGTACAGAGACGGTGGGCACATTTAGAGGCTGGCCTGCTTACCTCCCATTCCTCAGTCCCCTCATTCATAAAACTGGGCCCATGTGCCTTCCTTAAAGTACTGCTGTGAAGATGAAGTGAGGAAGTGTCTACTCGACCCCTGCCCCGGAGGGAGTTCTCACAAGCGTTCTTCTCCTTTATCCCCACAGCACATGCCCCTACTTTGGATAGACATGGATAAAGACTGCAGCCTTAGGTTCCTACAGTTTTTTTTTTCTTTTTTTCTTTTTTTTATTGAATGTTAACTATGTACATTGATACTCTTCTGGGGTACAGTGTGGGGTTTTCACATGCATTCTGAAATACTTCCATCAAACTGGTCAACACAGCCTTCATGTCATTTTCTC
>CAUYTI010075638.1:0-23477 GCA_963575145.1 Galago senegalensis | reverse complement strand
CCCCTGGGTAGAGTGCTGTGGCATTACAGCTCACAGCAACCTCCAACTCCTGGGCTCAAGTGAGTCTCTTGCCTCCGCCTCCCAAGTAGCTGGGACCACAGGTGCCCGCCACAACGCCCGGCTATTTTTTGGTTGCAGCCGTCATTGTTCTTTGGCGGGTCCGGGCTGGGGATTCGAACCCACCACCTTAGGTGTACGTGGCTGGCGCCTTAGCCGGTTGAGCTATAGGTGCCAAGCCTGTTTTTCATATTTTTGAAATTTGATGAGGATAATGTGTCTGATTTCAATTTCTCTTTTAACTCCAGCTTAACAAGGCTTAATATTTTCACCAAATCTTGCAGTTCACATTTTTAGATTGTTCTTAATGGTGACTATTAGCATCTTCTCATAGGCTTTTTATAGGCTAAAGTGAATTTGTATGTGTTAAGTACTTTTTTTTGAAACAGAGTCTTGCTTTGTCACCTTAGCTAGTGTGCAATGGCATCATCATAGCTCATTGTAACTTCAACCCCCTGGGCTCAAGCCATCCTCCTGCCTCAGCTTCCAGAGTAGTTGGGACTACAGATGTACGTCACCATGCTTGGCTAATTTTTTAAACTTTCTAGAGAAATGGGGTCTCACTTTTTCTCAGGCCGATTTCAAACTCCTGGCCTCAATTAATCTTCCCATCTTGGCCTCCCAGAGTGATAGTATAAAGTATTTAACAAGTGGTCAGTACTGTTAACAAAATGACCGTGAGGTCTGCTGATTAAGGAAAAAGGAAAAAACTTTGTTTTCTGAATAACAATCTGCAGATCCAGAGAATGGTATGTGGCCTGGGGAGTGGGGAGAACGGTAAGCACATGGCCTGCAGAAGGGAAGGAAACGCCTTCCGTGGTCTGTCTTACATGTGTATCCATCCAGTTTGCGGAATGCCTATGAATATTTATGGCGGAAGTCTAGGGCATGCACAGTGAATTAACATATATGTAACATACATCCCGTGTTCATGGTGGGGCAGAGTTTTAACATTAAAATCAGGTAAAATTTGGCTCAGCACCTGTGGCTCAAGTGGCTAAGGTGCCAGTCACATACACCTGAGCTTGTGGGTTTGACTCTAGCCCAGGCTGCCAAAAAATAATGACGGCTGCAACCAAAAAATAGCCAGGTGTTGTGGCAGGTGCCTGTTATCCCAGCTACTAGGGAGGTGGAGGCAGAAGAATCGCTTGAGCCCAGAAGTTGGAGGTTTCTGTGAGCTGTGATGCCACAGCACTCAACCTAGGGTGACAGCTTGAGGCTCTGTCTCAAAAAAAAAAAATCAGGTAAAATTTGGCTCGGCACCCATAGTTCAGTGGTTAGGGTGCCAGCCACATGCTCTGGGGCTGTTGGTTTCAAACCCAGCCTAGGCGTGCAAAAAAAAACCCCTAGGCGTTGTGGTGGGCACCTATAGTTCCAACTACTAGGGAGGCTGAGGCAAGAGAATTGCTTGAGCCCAAGAGTTTGAGGTTGCTGTGAGCTATGACGCAACAGCACTCTATCAAGGGTGACAAAATGAGACTCTGTCTCAATTTTTAAAAAATCCAGTAAAATTTGACTCTTTATGTCAAAAGGTAAAGTATAAGGCATAAAGAGATTTTGTTTCCATGAACCCATGAGCCAGCTGAAACTGGCTTAGAGCCTGTAGCTTATTATCTGGGTAGAACAGTCCAATAGCTGCTGCTGGCCGGACCCTGAACGTGGGGGTGTCCTTGTCAGCTAGTATCAAGCATTCCACTGAGGTCAGTGGGCAGTGTTTCTCTAGAACAGGTTTCTACCTGATTTCAGGAAGAAAACTTTATGGCAGTTAAATCTTTAGGACATATACTTTTCAAATGGAAGAAACAACTTAATTCTAGCCCAAACTAGAAAAATCTTGGTCACCGTGTTAACGTGGCACAGACTGGATTATGCCATTCACTTGTTTATTCCTTTCCTCAGTAAGCATTTATTGAGTGTCTAAGATATCTTTACTGTGTTAGTTCCTACACAATTTCAAAGATGACAATGATTTCAGTCTCTGTTCTCAGGAACTCATAATCTACATAAGAATAAAAAGATGCAAATGATAATGTAATGTGATTAATTTCATACCAAAAGGTTAGGTGTTGCCTACAATGAGCAGGTGTGAGGGGAATGGGCAAAGTTGGGATGGTTTTATGAAAGGTGCCAAGACCAGGCCTTGAAGAATCAGTAGGAGTTGACCAGGTAAAGAAAATGAGAAGAGGATTTGGGCAGAGGGAATCATATGAGTAAGGAAAGAAATGAGAAAGAAACATCATGGGTACTTTTGATACTGATAAAGAATCCAATATAGCCAAAGCAAAGGGCATAGAGGGTGAACAGCAAGGAAGGGAATGCAAGGACAAGCGGTATCCTGATTATGAAGAACCTTGGATGCCCAAGACAGAGCCTGAATTCTACACCAGGTGAGTTTGAAATTCTTGAGCAGAGAAGAGGCAATATCAAGTTTGGAGGGATGTGGAGTGATGTCATTGCTGCAATGGAGAGATGGACACTCATGAAGGGTGACTGAAGCAAGCTGGCCAAATAGGGAACCACTGATTACTAAAACCCAAGCAATGGGTAGTGAGAGCCCAAACTCGGGCAATAGCAAAGAGTAAGGAAGGGAGTCAAGATTTAGGTTAAAGGTGGAATGAATTCTAGTTGACTCACTGGATGGGATGAGGTGAGGGGGAACAGGGAAGTCTTCTCGGATATCTGGTTTAGACATTTGAGTGAACAACATTGCCATTAAGTGTGAAGGAGAATAAGGGAATAAAAAGATAAGAAAATGAGTTGAATCTTGAATATATTAAGTTAAAGGGACCTGCTAAACATGTACAGTGGGGGTCTGTGCTAGAGATGTGGTAGCCATAAGAACCATAGGTACTTACTGAAGTTAAGGGAATGGAGAGGATTACCCATAGAGCATATTATAGCAAGAATTTCTGCAGAG
Organism: Galago senegalensis; assembly: GCA_963575145.1. Taxonomy (NCBI): domain Eukaryota; kingdom Metazoa; phylum Chordata; class Mammalia; order Primates; family Galagidae; genus Galago; species Galago senegalensis. The sequence goes on along the minus strand of CAUYTI010075638.1, from coordinate 20,503 downwards.
CACCAACATTAGGGAGGCCATGGAACCTGCTGATCTAGTGAAAGAAGCCAAGAGTGAGCTATAGGTAAGGTAGAAGGAGAGCCAAGGTGGTATTATTTTCCTGTCATTTGATGTCTTTTTTGGAAGCATCATATACACCTGCTCATTATAAGTGGGAGGAGTTTAATTCTTTGATCTCTTGATGTCAGACTTGAGGCACGTGACTTGCTTTGACCAAGGAACATGCACAAAGGTGATGTGTACATTATCCAAGTAGAAGTGGCAGGAGTTGCCATGTGACGCTGCCTTAGCTCTTTTCTTCTGCCATAAGATCATCTGTTCCTTCACCCTAGATCCCCAGATGAAGAAGATATGTGAAGCACAGCTACATCTGACCCTCAGTGGATGTGGAATTTGAGCCCACATACACGCAAAATCTTTGTTGCTGTAAACCACTGAAATTTGGGGATTATTACTTGAGTGTTACAATAAGCTGGCTATTACAACCAGAAAAGAATAATGTCTCAGAAATGAAGAAAACATTTTGAGAGAAAGTGAGTGGTCAGTAGGGTCAAAAGTGACAGAGAAGCAATTAGGGGTATCAGTGGGGAGGTTATTGGTGATCTTGGTGAGAATGGTTTTTGAGTAACATAGCAGAAGCTAAAGCCAGATTGCTATGGATTGAGGCATGAATGGGAGGTGAGGAGGTGGAGATTGTAAGCGTAGATTACTCATTTAATGATGTTGACTGTGAAAAGAAAGAAATATATAGAGAGGAATAGCTTAAGGTAGAGCTAGAGTAGGAGGGAAGTTTTATTCAGCATAGGAGAGATTTGAAACTACAGAGTGAGGAGGAAGACTTGGTGGAAATGGAGATAATGAAGTTATAAGTATCAAGGCTGTATGTAGCCTGAAAATATTTGTGTCCAGGATTCCCTTGTAAAAGTAAAAATAACCATAACAAACAGAGTTCACTAAGTGCCTGATGCTGCTTTGACTGGATTGCAAATATTCATTTATTTAATCTTCAAAGCAACTCTATGAAGTAGATACCATAATTATAATTACCATTATATAGATAAGTAAACTGAGGCATAGAGAGTTTAATTAACTCATACAAGTTCACACAGCTAATAAATGGCAAAGCCAGGATTTGAACAGAGGCCATCCAGCTTCAGAGAGCAAGTCCTTAACCAGCAAGCCACCTTGCCTCTCACAAGGCACAGAAAGATTTTGAGCTATAAGCATTCCCTGAAAAGATGATGTGCCAGAGTTGGGCCATCTGGCTGGTGAATGAGGAAGGTGACAGAGAAGTATAAAGGGAATGCTCCCGGAGGAGAAAGTCCGGGTTTCATGGGGAGCAGAAGTGGAAAGTGATGAGCTCTGAGCCTTCCACGTGGGCGACCAGGGTGGTGTGCTCACAGTCACCCCTCAGCCTCTGTCAATCTGATTGGGGTTGGGATGTAAAAAAAGATGGAAAGGAGAAGATGGAGAAAATTGGATTAAAAGGAGAGTGGAAGAATGTAAGGATAGGAGCAGAGAAGGGGTCAGGCTCACGTTAGTGGTGTACTTAAGACCCACATCGTGCCAAGCACTGTGCCACAGGCAAGGACACAGAGAAGAGGGCTTGGCCCCTTCTCCAAGGAGCTCCCCAGGACAAGGGGGAAAGGTGAACTTAAAGGAACTACTTTGAACCTGGGGTGAGGTTAAGCGTGGAGTGCGTGCAAAGACTAAGGAAAGCAAGCCTGGAGATGGGGTGGGGGGATGTGATAATCTTTTTCCACCATCTCTCTGTGAGGATCAGGACATAGCTAATGGGATGTGGAACTTCCCTCCAACCTGGACTAAAGGCAGGGAGGCCATGAGGGCAGAGTTGCTTTTCAGAGTTCAAAGCTGGAGAAATCTGAAATGATATCACACGACCAAGTACCCAAGCGTGGCGTGCCTTTGAGGAGGCATTTCAAAGCGTGAGCGGCCTTTCATCACTGTTGAGTCTGTGGGATGTGTTGTGAGTTGTCGGGTCACTCAGTGCACAGAGGATGCTCTGAACTGGAGAGGATTCCTCTGGCCTCTTCAGAAGTCTGAACACTTCCCTCCATGGCAGCTAAAGAAATGTGGGCACGAGGAAGCAAGTGCATTTCCCAAGATGGCTGAGAGTTGCATGGAGCGAGGGTCATGGAAGTGGGCAAGTGGACACAGGCTTGCCTTGCACCAGTTTGATTCTATTTTTTTCCTAGATAAGTTGTGTCACTGAGCTGGAGATGAGTGAACAATGGCACTGCTCTGCAATTGTCCATCACTCTCCCCCTTCATTGCTTTGTACTTCTAGGGCATTCTACCTTCCTACCTCATCCCTGCTCTGCATTGAAGAGCTACCACTGTCCAGATGCTTCCCACACATTAGCTGGCCTGTGTATGGCAGAGCCCTCTGTCTCCCTGTAGGCTGCCCTGCCTCCTGCACACCTGCTTAGTGGTGTGCCAACCTGGGAGCGCCAGAGTTAGTTCATTCGAGCACCTCTGTCACCAGGATCTGGGCCTCATGCCCTCATCGTGTTACCAGCCACTGTTAACCTGAATAGCCATTTCATGCAGGGCACTGCTGGTCACCTGAATAGCCATTTCATGCAGGGCACTGCTGGTCAGACCCTAACAAGAGTGGATCAGCCTCCGTGCTGACATTTGGAGTTAGTTTATTCACTTCCAAGGCCTGCTGTCATAGATAAGGTTCCATGGCACCCTTCAAGGACCCAGGGCACTCTGTGCACCCAGTGAAGTGTTGACTAATTATAAATTTAATCTAGAATAAAAATAAAGACATAACCTCTTTAAGATCGGAAGGTAACCTGTGAGGGGTTAATCATCTAGAATTATCTAGAATAATTATCTAGAATAAAAATAAAGATATAACCTCTTTAAGATAGGAAGGTAACCTATGAGTTTGTTGTATACTATGATGAGTAATAACATTGCTGATGTTTATTTTTACTGTGAGAATGAAAAGTAACAAAGGGTAAGAGGAGGGCAGAACAGCTCACTGGAGAGATAGCCCCACTGCTTTCCAGAATCACCAGCTTTTCTGTAAATATTAGTGAAACTACTGATCTCTCATCTGCTTCTCCACTGATTGGCTTGGATGACAGGTGGACGGACTCCTTGATCTGGCAACAGTCAGACTGATGCATTCTTTTTTTTAAAGACAAAATATGGTGTTCCATTCCCCTCTCATTTTTTTTTATTAAATCATAATTGTATACACTAATGCATTTATGGGGTACAATGTGCTGATTTTATAGGTATAGGTCAAATCTATTAAGTGTAGAGTATAAATGTCTTAACACAATAATTAGGTAAGTGAGGTGAAGGCTATGTTAACCAGTTTGATGTAATCACTCCAAATGGTATATAAAATCAGACTGATGCATTCTATCTGAGTTACTCTCCCTGAATCTGTTTTGGGTGGGACTGTAGCCACTGTCTTTGACAGAATCCACGACTCTGTCCATCCCTCCCTCACCCACAATCTTGAGCCTATGTGATCTTTACTTTTTAATCAGTCACTGCCCTTTCTATAGATCCCTGTGTGCCTTGAGGAGGAAAAGATGAAGTAGAAGTCAGAGGTAAGAAAAGATCATTGGAGAAAGTGGGAGTGGGACTGGTACTTGGAGGATGAGTAGCACGGCTTTCTGACATTTAGGCAGAGAAGGAAGGGTGCTCTAGGGAGAAGGAAGAGCATGTGTGAAGGCCCCCAGTGTGGCAGCGGGGTGAACTCTGTGAGAGTTGCAGGTCGGAGGGTTAAAGCATGAAACAGAAATGACATGGTAAAACTGCTCTGTAGAGAGCATTGAATGCCATGCTCAGGAATTTGACCTCAGGCTTGGTTCTGTAGATGAGGTCGATCCAGGGTTTTTAAGTAGGAATCTAATGTGATTAGATTTGGGTTTTTTAATTAAATCATAGCTGTGTACATTAATGCAATCATGGGGCACAATGTGCTGGTTTTACACACAATCCGAAATGCTTTCATCAAACTGGTCAACATAGCCTTCACGGCATTTTCTTAGTTATTGTGTTAAGACATTTATATACCACACCTAGTAAATTTCACATGTACCCCTGTAAGATGTACTGTGGAGCTACGTGAATGGTGGATTGGGGTAGGTAAAGACCCAAGGCAGAGGGGGCTCCCAGAAGGCTATTGAAATGCCATCCAGGCAGGAAGAAGCACAGCCTGGCCTCAGTAACCCACCCCAGAGCTGGCACGGTGAGACAGGTGCTGGGCACAGTGGCAGGGAAGAATCTCAGGTCCTCTCTAGGTTATGATTTCTGAACCTCATCTATCCACCGCTCCCTTTCACAGCAGAATGAACAAAGTAGACTTTCTGAAGAGGAAGCCCATGGATGGGTGTGAGGGCAGAATGGCAAGCTATGTCCTGCGGCCCCTGTATGTGGTAGCAGCAAGAGAAGGACCCTCTATGTGTATGAATTTCTTCCAAATATTGCACACATTTTACTGGTTTACTGATGCCCAGAAATGCACCAGCATCAGAAAGACACTGAAATCAGACCAGCCCCCACCCCGACCTACCTCCAATCTCCTATCTTCTTGTCTCCAACCTTTTCCATCTTCTCTCCCTTTTAGTCTAAGACCAAATTGTGTGTGACCTTTCCCTGCCCTTAAGGTCCCTCTCTGTGCTGGTTACTTGCCACCAGCTCTCCCACTGCTTTTCCTCTAACCTAAAATTAAAAAAAAAAAAAAACCAAAAAAACAGAGAGAGTGGGATGGGCAGGGAGCTTCTCAGAGAGGGAGCACCCGACAGTGAAGGTTAGAAGACATGAGGCTAATGAACTACAGAATATTGGTTACATCTCACTTGATTACACTCAGAAAATGTAAAACCATCCTTTAGTCACGACTGGCCATTCATCTGCCGGAATGCTCAGAGCAACACCCCCACTCACATTTATCTCCCGCCTTCAGGTTCCAGTCAAGGTTTCTAGAAATTAGTGATTCATCACTGAATACAACAACTACCATTGGGATCTGCCAAGCCAGGAAAAATCACCACGTCCCTGTGCCAAGGTGCTGTCTCTCATCAGTAACATCTTCATGCAGCTGACTGGTGCTAGCACACACTCCCTGCACGGGCTGGGAGTGGGAACCCGCCTGACTGTGTGTCAGGACCACCAGGCGTAGGATAGAATTACATCACTTCAGCCTGGCCTCCAGGCCCCAAGTAGGCTTGTGACTTTGGAAGGGCACCTGGGAACTGAGTTAGAGTCTGTTTGGGATCCTTAGGCATGTAAGGCTCATGCATCTGTGTAAGAGAAGAGATGGTCTTGTTCTTCCTGAGCCATTACTGCAGGGAGCAGCACTCACGTGTGAAAAGTTGCCAGTCAAGTTTGCTGTACTGTCTAGAACACTAATATTAATATTTAAAATAACAACACATTGATAAGGGCATGAGAGACTTCAATTACACATGGTGAATTAAACATACACAGTTATTTCTGCTTTCTCCTAAAAAATCTCACCACAGTGCCAGGCAGAATTCTAAGATGGCCCCAGGATTTCTCCCCTCCAGGTAGACATGTTCTGTGTAATGCCCGGGACGGAGGTTTGACTCCTGTGATGAAGTTATACTGTAGGATACAGTGGATGTTAAGACAGGGAGATTATCTAGGTGGACCTGTTCTGATCACATGAGCCCTTTAAAAGCAAAGGAATTTTTTGTCTGGGTGCAGAGAAGGAATTCAGAGAGATTTGATGCAAGAGATATTCCCTTTTTCTGAGCAGGGGTGGCCCTACAGCAAGGACTTGAGACTTGTCAACAGCTATAACAACCTAGGGGTCCCCAGCCCTGGTTTGTAAGGAAATGAGTTTTATGCTCAGCCTGAAGTAGCTTGGAAGTAGGTCTTTCCATAGTCAAGCCTCCAGATGAGAAGGCCACTGGCCAATGTCATGATTTCAGGCTGCTGGGCTGCTGGGTGAGACACAGCTAATACACCCTAGATCCCTGACCCACAGAAGCAGTCAGATGATTATTTTGTGTTGCCTTACACTCCTGTGTTTGCAGGAATTTGTCAGGCAGCAATAGAAAACTGATACACTCTCTAAAAGGAATAAATATTTAAACCCACAAGGAAGGTAATTACAGTAGAGGAGAGGAGGCAACAAAATTTTGCAAGATGGGAAGCAGCCTGTCCTGGGTCACCAGTTTAGGAGAGCAGAGAAGGTGCCTGCAGAAGGGGAAGCCAAGAATAGCAATGGGATTTGGAACTCAGGAACTAGAGATACAGGTGTCTCTGAAGAACGGGGCTCAGGTGGCACCACAAAGAGGAAGACGGGGTGAAAACCTGTATGGGCTGTCATTAGATCCCCTAAAGTCCCTCTCTGCCCTTAGACAGCCATAAGACTTTTCCACCTTCACCTCCACAAGAGGCATGAGGTTACTCTCTGGAGAAGCTGACTCTGATAGACTCTGGACTTAAGGACACCTGTCACAGCAGAAAGCAGGTGTGGCAGGGAGTACTAAAAACAGGGATAAATCAATGAAATTCGTGGACTGAGCCTGAGGCTCCCCCCGCCCCCAACTCGGTCCTTTTACCCTCTCAGGCACGTACCATCCTCAGCCCCTGGGAAGGAGATTGGAACAATTTCTCTGGAGAAATTAAATTAAAACGCCTCACCTCTACCCTGACTGACACTGCGTGTGTGCACATATGTGGAGATGCACACAGCATATAATCAGCTCTTTTATACCTCATTTACATTTAAGATACGAATAGAAAAAATCGGGAGATATTTGAGGTCTCTCATATAGAAATAAAAAATCAAAATGAAGACAATGAGAGTAAGAGGAAACAGAAAATTCAGGGAACAGGGAAAAAAAGGCGGCAAAACCAATATTTCATGTGTGAAACAGCAAAATAGAATTCTATTTACGAAAGGACATTCAGAAAACAAGAAGAAGCTCTTGGTATTAGAGATTAAGATAACAGAAAAAACCTTAAAAATCAACAGAATGTGGAGGAGATAAAAGCGAAGCCATCTCTGCAAGTAGCACACAAAGACAGAAAATAGGAGGGAGGAGATAAGAAAATGAGGCCATGCATCCCTGGAGGTCGACCTTTCACCTAACAGGAGTGAGAGGAAGAGAAGGCAGAAACCAACGGCGGAGGGAACACTATTAAATAAATACATAAGACAATTCTGTCCTGTTGAAGGACACAACTTCCTAGATTGAAAGGGCTCCCTGAGTGCCCAGGACAATCCATGAAAATAAAAACCATCAAGGCCATGAAATTTCAGAAGACCAGAGGTGCAGAGATCTTAGGATCTTTTTAGACATTTTTCAGAGAAAAAAGGCAGGTGACGTACGTATACCGGAAAGCAGAATGACATCAGATTTCCAAGAAGAACAACAGATGCTAAAAGATGATGGAACAGTTCCTTGGAAACCGTGAGTGACAATAACACACAGTTTATACCCAAACTACCAATCAGGGGTGAGGGAGGAATAATTGCATTTTCAGATATTAAGGTCTCAACCTCAAACAACTTACCTCTGCTGCGTTTCTCAGGAAGCTAGTGGAGGATACAGGCCACAAAAGAAGTGAGTGGGTCAAGAAGGAGGAAGGTGTTGAGTCTGGGAAACAAAAGATCTTATAAAGAAGAAACAGGGGGTTCCTGGGATGTAGGGTAAGAACGTTCTAGAAGGGCTAGGTGTCGCATTCCTAGAAAGCAACCAGTCCCCAGAGCAGGAAGACTGAAGTTACCAGGAAAACACGGAAATGACACGAGGCAAGGTGCCTGGCTGTTGTTACGATTTATGGGTCTGTCAAAGAGGTTGCTAATAATTGGAAGTAGGCCCCAAGACGAATAGGCAGGCATACAGGAGGAGAAATGTGCTAATTGTAACCTACACGGATTTGTTGTGAATGATACTTGCCAAAGCAAAGTGATGTAAATAGAAACATGGATTTAAACGATGATTGTCACGAACTTGTGTATTGGAAGGGTTGGGGTTGGCCATGTGCTTGTATGTGTGTGAATGTGTCCCTGTGTTTGTGTACATATGTGTGTGTGGTGAGTGGAGAACAGAGGGCTGCAAAAGAGCTACATCTTTACCTTCCACAGGTATCAGTCGACATGGGATTTTTAACTTCAAAAAGCACAGACAAACTCAGGAAATACTGAAAGCAATGGCTAAAAAGGGTTGCCTCTGAGGAACATGTCTCAGAGTTAGGGAGGGATGAGCCAGGAAATGGCTTTTCTCATGAAGAGTTTTATGGCATTGTTTAACTTTTAAAGCTCTGTGTCAGCGTTAGGCCACAGAAAGCTGTGCAACGTGCATGAGACCTTGGCAGTAAGAACTCTGCCTCCTATCCCATGGTTGGGTGGGGGGTGGAAAAGTACTGTGGCTGATAACTTTTACCTGACTTGACAGCTAAGTTCTTGCATGTGACTATATACCTCTAGCTCCTTCTATTACCCCTTGGAATGTTTTGAATGACAGGTCCTGCCCGTATAGTGCTGAGATGCAATCCTGCCTTCTATGCATACAGTGCACAGAGTTCTTGCACACATATTATCTTGTTTGATATTCCTGACAACACGGTGAGGAAGTCAGAGCAGAGAATAGTGTAAAGACAAGAAACTGAAATTCAGAGAGTTTGCGTGACTTATCTGTGGCCACACAGCCTGGACTTCAAATCACTTGTTGCCTTATAGACCAACTGAAGCCATCTCTCTAAGAAGTCATTTATCTGTCTCTTGTACATTCTCTATTTGAGGGATTCCTAATTTTGAGATATTGAGTCATTCTATACTTTTTTTAATCTTCTCTCTCTTTATACCATATCAGCTCCTACAGTTTCCTTCTCCTTCCTGAACTACTTCTATTCCTACTGCTTGGATCTCGACTCTTCCCCTTTCCTCATGCCTCCAGATTTAATTCTTGGCTTCAAGAAGTGAAACATTTGAGACACTGAGACTCATCAGATAAACCATGATCATAGCACTGCCCTTGTGGTTAGTGGTGGCCACCCTAGTCACTCCACGGCTTGGACTTAGAATTAAACCTTGGAGACTGCTTGATCAGAACCCAGAGGCACCCGGCACTTCAATCTAGAAGTTCAGTCTTCCACAAACAGGGGAATCTTCTCATGCAGAATAGACCACCCAAAGACAGACTTCTTGTGGTCTTTCAATCTTTTCATTTACCCTTCAAGCATACATTTAACTTGAGGCTAAAGAAATGGCAAAGAAAAATCAAGGTGGGAAAATTGGCAGGGCTAGAAGACCTTACGCTTAAAATAATAGAGTTAGTGTCTCCTCTCAATGCCTGTTGAGGGAGAAGGTGGGTAGAGAGGCCCATGTTTGAGCCACCGACGTTTTTCCTACTCTCAGTTTCCTTGGAGATCTCTTTATCTGTTTTGCGTTTGAGGCAGACAGGATCACAGCATCCAGTGTTGTGGCTGCAGGCATAATTCCAAGATCTGAGAACATTTTCCTCCCAGATATTTAATTTCCCCCTCCAGCCTTTTTACCACTGGGGCCCTAAACCCACTTCACAACTCTATCTACCAAATCATCTTAGCCTCTTTTGTAAGTCTTTTAATATCCATTGGAAAATAGTGCTATCTGTGATTCTGAGGCAGTCCCTAACACTTCTTCCCTTGTTTCTAATTAGCAATATTTCTGCAGTAATTAAGACGCCAGCAGCTCCTCAGTTCTGCAGCCTTTCTGATTCAGAGAGAAAGAAAAATACAACAACAACATAAAGTGGGTCTAAGAATGAATCAGTTAGCTGACTTGACTGTATTTTAAATAATTTTAACCCACCTGAGAACACACATGTTCATGTACACACACATACACATACATGCTCATACGTATGAACCCACAGATAGGCTCATGCACATGCACACATGTGCAGGCTCACACACACACACACACACACACATTCTCTTTTCCAGAGTAGTTACCCATTTCTAGAAAAACAAGATTCAAAATGCACTAATGGAAAGACTGTCATTCTGTGGGAAGAAGAAATGCATCATTTTAAACTCTAAGCATCCCACAAAATGAACAATCACAGTGAGCTGAGTGCAGATGAAAAGATGGCCAGGGACAGGCTACCTCCCTTCTCTTGATTGCTGAAAATGGGCACATTTCCTCTCTGGTCAAACACCCAGGGACTTGGCATTTTCAACACGCTTTCAAAGACCCACTGCATATGTTCACCCTGCATTTGCTTCTGTTCTTGCTTAGTGGGGAGGGGAGTCAGCGCTCTGCACTGCCAGACAAAATCTAACACTGTAGGCTGAGCCAAGAGTCAATGGTGCTATAATTTCTATTTTAGAGTTGGTACTCCTACCTCTACACCTTGGGTGTGCGCATGGGCACACAAATAACATGCTTATATCTTCTCCTAAGGTATTAAGAAAAAGGTGTTCCATGTGTCAAAAAAAAAATATCCTCTCTGCATTTGTGATTTTTGAAAATCAAGGCACAATTTTGAGTCCAGGGCTCACCAGAGTTCAGGCACCAAGCTCATATATATGTGAGTGTGTATGTTTTTCAGGGAATTGACAGCATAGGGTTTTATTTGTTTGGAAATTGTAATTATTTCAGGCAATTTAGTAATTATTTCCCCTTGGTGAATAAGCTAGTTACTTGGTGCCTTCTCATGCAGAACCGTGTTTGCCGAGAGCTGGGGCAGTGCACTGTTGGTGGCTAAGGCCAGTGGGGGCTGCTGACTCTGCTGAGGACAGGCTCCTATTCCACACGTCCTCCAGCCCCCACCCCTAAGCATGGGGCTCATGTCTAGGTAGGTTGGGCTGCTAAGCAGAACACTCATCTCTGTACTGGTTATATCCTTCACTGTGAAAGTTAGGAGTGTCCCATTCCTCTATCTGTCCAGTCATAAAACTATTGGGAATTAGAATTAGGTGAGCCTTAGAGATCATTTTTGCCGACCCTCTCATTTTGTAGATGAAGACTCTGAGGCCCAGAATGGATGGTTATGCTGAGGTCATCTAGCAGTCAGGAAAGCCTGGGCTGGGACATAGGTCTATTTAATTTCAACCCAGTGCTCCTGCCTCCTCCACACATTGGTTTAATTCATTTTAGCTACACAACTCTTACAGAATTCCTGGTATGGATTAAGGATAATGCTTGGTGCTGTAAACTCAAGAAAGCCACAAAAAAGAGGGAATGGTAGGTGTCGAATGAGACAAGATATAAAGAGAACCTGGCACAGTGTCTGGCCCATGGATATATTCCACGAGTCTCTGCTTCCTTTCTCTTTGCCCTCCCCTTCCTCCTAGAGACACATACAGAAGGGAAAATCTTGGATATGGGAGATAATCGAATTCTTGTAGGCGTCAGGAGGGCAGCTGATAGGTGACTCCTGTTATTCCTTCAGAAAAACATTTTCTAGTTCCATAGTAGAAGCTCTTGGGCCAGGTCCACACCTAGAGGAACTTCCCTGGCATTCTCTGAAGGCATCAGCACCTACGCTGTCCCTGTAGTCCAGAGCATTGATGAATACATGGCTCGCCCACACTGATTCACAAGCACATTAGTGCTGACTCACCGATGACTGAAGAGCAGAAAAAGCAGATGTAAAGACCCACTCTTCTGGGGGAAGGATCATTGAAACATGCTATTAGCTGGTCATTTCAGGAAAATATTGTCAAAGCTATTTAGTCTTGAACCAAGGCTACTGTCCCTATTTCCTGAACTCATAACAAGTCTTCCATTTTCCAGAGATTTTAAAGTCCCCTTGTCTTACTCTTAACCAAAAATCAGAAGCATTAAGCCATGAAGAATCTAAAGTAGCTGACCCAAGTTATCCCTAATTTCATCCTTGAGTAGGAGGATTTGACTAGAAGGTTCCCTTTAAGTGTAAGTTTTATGGCGATAAGATCGTCACAGTCATCCCACCTACCAGTTTTATGTGAATCTGTTATGCATTGATTTTAAGGTTCTGAAATCCTATTCAAAGCAAGTCACAGAGACTCAGCAAGCCTGTCCCACACTTCAAATAGAATAATAATGTGGAAAGATTTGAAAATATATGTATTCAACTGGAGGCTGGCCAGGGTTGCAAATAGAGTTCCTGGACCCCTTTGCAAATTTATTTCCAAATTAAGGGGGCACATGCCCTTGTTGGCAGGTGATGAAATATAGGACCATCATCAAGGTGGCCTCCTTGGCCACTGGGCTACCATCATTTGGCTTTTGTCTCACCTCCTTGCCCTTTTATTCTTTTCTACCTCTGCATGAGTGGACCATGAACCCATATCACCAAGTTGAACACATCCAGATCAGTTGGCCAGCATCTTTAGCCACATAAATAATTCCTCTGATAAATTAAGTATACTCAAGTGGGCAAATGACTAGGATACTGCCTGGTAGAGATCCAAGACTGATTTTACCAGATATCTTTTCTCTTTTCCTAAATCCACCTTGTCTCTAAATACATTATGACAAAAATCATCTCTTTCAGCTCTGTGAATACAGTGTTTTGTCTGACAAGTTTTCCAAGCACAGACTGTGCTCATATCAGGCAAAACCCCATTATCCATAATGGCTGCTCCGTCAGCTTGGGATCATCTTAACATTGCCCTTCTCTGAGCTCTGCTTTGCTGGTTGTTTAGCCTGTCAGTTTTGCTGACTCTTCCTCTTGCTCCTTCTTGATCTCAGCTGTGCTCTTCTGTATATAGACGCATGTGTCTAACTGCTCTGTCCCCTCCTGCAGTACACAGGGAGGTATTTGTGCTCCTGCGTCCTCAGCAAAGTCCTCTTCCTTGGGTAGACAGACTCAGAAATGTCCCCTGTGATCCCTCCTTCCTGGTAGTCATTCCCTTGTGTGATCTCCTGGCCTTGGGTGTGGGCAGGATCCGTGGCTTGCTTTCCACCACCATACAGCAAAAGTAATGGGATGTTGCTTCCATGAATATGTTACATAAGTATGACATCTTCTTATTGGCAGCTTCCTTCCCCTGCGGGGTTTTGATGAATCAAGAAGCCACATTGGGAAAACTCACATGACAAAGAACTGAGGATGTCCCCCCACCAACAATCACCAGAAATTGAGGACAGCCTTCAACAGACAGTTACAAGAAACTGAAGCTTTCTGTCCAACAGGCCAGAGGAACTGAATTCTGCTAACAGCCACATAGGATTGAAAGCAGGTCTTTCCCAAGATGATCCTTGAGGAGAGATCACAGCACATTGACTATAGTTTTCAGATGAGACCTTAAGCCAGAGGACCCAACTAAGCCATGCCTGGACTCTTGATCCACAGGAACTGTGAAATAATAAATGTGTGTTGTTTTAAGCCACTAAGTTTATGGTAGTATTATTAATAGCAATGAATAACTAATAATGCTGCACACTTAGAAGCAAAGGACTTGTCAGCGTTTCAAAGACTTCTACGTCCAACAATGTGTAGGGAGGACAATAGGGAATATCCACTGTAACATGGCTTTTGCAGAAGTCCCCTTTTCCAGGACCTTGGACAGCTCACTGACAGCCTCACCTTCGATTCTGACAGCATTGAGAAAGCTCAGTGTCTTACAAGATAGCACTCCTGTGTGTGAATGACTCTTCTTTTACTTTTTATTCTTATTTGTTATCTATGCCTCACTTACTCTGTACTGTTCACTATCCTATCATCTACATACTTGTTGAAATTATTCCTCACAATAATTTTATTAAGTCAGTACCCTTACTATCCTCTATACACAGGAGGAAACTAAAGCTCAGGAAGTCAAGCAACTTTCCTAAAAAAAAAAAAAAAAAAAAAAAAAAAAAAACTCAGACAGACTTTAACCCAACTCTACGTAACTCCAAGCTATATTCTGAACCACTGTGGTACACTGCTTCAATTTTGTTAAAAAGCTCTTCGTTATGCTAAACCAAACTCTTCCTTCTTTTAATATCCATTCATTGATCCCTTGGGAGCTTTATAGGATAAAGATTACATTTATCTTCCACAGGAAAAAAAAATTAAAATGTTTAAGATAGTATGTATTCCCTTTTCTTCTTTATTACTTTTTAAAAAAGTCACGCTCCTTAAAAATTCCTTGTGGAGGGGGATAAATCGGTGGAGCAGAGAGGGATTTTCGGGCAATGAAGCTACTCTGTGTGGTGCTACAATGGTGGATACGTGTCATCACACATTTGTTCAAACCTCATCTCATATGCAATCCCAAGAGGGAACTCTAATGCAAATGGTAGAGTCTGGGTGATAATAACATGTCAATGCAGGCTCATTAATTATGACAAACACACCACTCTGGTGGGGGATGTTGACAATGGAGAAGACTGAGCATGTGTGGGGCAAGGGTATATGGGAAATCTCTGTACCTTTTACTTACTTTTACCATAAATCTAAAAGTGCTCTAAAAAATAAAGGCTATTTTTTTCAAAAGTGTCACTATACAAACAAATAAAATCCTTTCTATGGGGAATAGAAATTGCTTCATGGGAACACAGTTTTAGTTAGGGTGATAGAAATGTTTTGGAATTGGATGAAGTTGGTGGTTGCAGACCATTGTGAGTGCACTAAACGCCACTGCATTTGTGGCGTTTCACTTTAAAACTTTAAAGTTCACTTTAAAATTGTTAATTTTAACAATTGTTAAAATTGTTCACTTTAAAATTGTTAATTTTAAAATTGTTCACTTTAAAATTGTTAATTTTATGTTATGTGAATTTTACCTCAAAATATCCCCCCAAATGCATTACGGATATTTCAAACATAGAACGTGATACACAGATTGAAATAGCATGAACTCATATGCTCAACCCCCCTATTAAGAAATAAAACCTTATGGGCTCAGTGCCTGTAGCACAGTGGTTGTGGCACCAGTCAAATACACCAAGGGTGGAGGGCTTAAGCCCGGACCAGGCCAGCTAAACAACGATGACAACTACAACAAAAAATAGCTGGGCATTGTGGCAGGTGCCTGCAGTCCCAGCTACTTGGGAGGCTGAGGCAAGAGAATTGCTTAAGCCCAAGAGTTTGAGGTTGCTGTGAGCTGTGATGCCACAGCACTCTACCAAGGGCAACATAGTGAGACTCTGTTGCAACAACAACAAAAAAATTAAGAAATAAAACCTTATAAATAGAAGTAAGGACACTGTTTTCCATCACATACTGCCTTGCCTTCCATTTACACTGAGAAATAACCAGCACCCTGGATTTGGTAACTCTTACTCCCACGAATTTATTATTTCACTTCATACATATGTATCACTGGACAATAAATAGCGTTATTGTGCATGTTTTTCGAGTAAATAAATGCTTTTAGACTATAGATATTCTAATTCAGCTTCCTTTTCCCATTTTAATTATGTTTATGAGATTCATGAATATACTACATTTTCTTAAGGGATTCTCTTTCTGATGGACATTCAAGTTATTTCCGCCCATAGCTATCACAATGAATGTGGTTAGGAACATTCTTATATGTCTTCTTGTGCATGGGTACAAGAACTTTTCCAGGCTGTATATCTAGGAGTACCTTTAGCTCCAGCAGCTACTGTCCAGTTATTCTCATAACAAGGTTATGAGATGCTGCACCATTGTGTTTGCCCTCCCTGGAGAAGCTATGGCTTGTCAGGGACACAGGAAAATGAGATGATTGCTTCCTTTGTCATGGACAGAATACCTCTACCAGTGGTCTGAGAGTGTAGGAAATGTTTCAGCAGCCTTAGGCCCAGTGATCGCCTACTAATGTTTTAGTCAGACAGTAAACCCTAAGTATTTTTCATGTGAATTACTTTTAAAGCAGGTATCCCCCCCAGTCTGCCTACACAGCTGATTTTCTTAAGCCTAAGTGCAAGACTTTCATGCTAGCCCTACTGAATTTTGCCTTGTCAGTTTGAACCATGTCTATAATCTATAAATGTATTTTGAGGCCTGTCTCTGCTACACTATCCATAAATTTGATAAGCATGCTTTCTGCATCTTCACCTAAATCCTTGATAAAATAGAGAGGCTAGGGCCAAAGAGGAAGGCCTTCAGCATGCTATAAGATGCTCTCATGATGTTAATGTGACCTGCTGCCTGGGTATGGCTGGTCAGTTAACCATGATGAGAGCTAACAATGTTATGCAGCCTCAATTTCCTGTCCAATCCCCAAGAATATCAACACAAACTTTGTCAGGGGCCTTGCCTTTATTAGTAACCAGATGATTTACATAACAAGCAAGCCGATCAAAAATGGAAAAGGGAGGGTGGCGCCTGTGGCTCAAGGAGTAGGGCCCCAGCCCCATATACTGGAGGTAGCAGGTTCAAACCTGGCTCCGCCCAAAAAAAAAAAAAAACTGGAAAAGGGATTTTACCTAGTATATCTTGTTCTCAGTACACTCATGCTAGCTTCTAGTAATAACTACTTCCCTTCCAAGATGCCCTAGACCATTAGAATAGCAATTCATCTTAGAATTTTTATGATAACAAGTATCAAATTCATCAGGCTGCACAATCTGGACTCCACTTTCTTTCTATTAAAATATTTTGCTATCTTTCCCTTCATCATGTCTAAACTATGGTTTTCTGAGCATTTGTTAAAGTTTCTTTGAAATGTTGGCACTAAACTTGTCAGGTTTAAAAACTTTTCAAGCCTCCAGGTGACTACTTACGTTTTGTTTATCCAGCTTGAGTTTCAAGATTATTTTTAACAATATTGATTCTATTCTCTTCTGCTGAACGATCTTGCCTTTTGGTAAAGAAACAAAATGCTTGAGTAGTTCTCCTTTCTTCTCTCATCTTTAACCTTGCACCAAGTTCCCCAAGCCGTGAGCTTGTCCCTCCTTTGTTCTTCTAACTCTGAACACAGCGACTAAAAGCTTTTTTTCTTGTCCCTGGCATTTTTCTAAAGCCTCTGCTCATTCTGAGCTTTAGTCTTCCAGGCAATATTCTTACAGGCTCATAATGCTCTTTTGTATTTGTCCTTGGTTATGTGTCTCTCCTCCCATCTTTTCTACGTGGTCTTTTAATACAGGTGTTCATCAAAGAGTGTTCTGGGTAGCCTCACAGTTATTTCAAGATCCCACTTCCTTTTTCTCCTCTTTCCTTAGAAACAAGGCTGCTGCTTGCCTACTTCTAAAGGGGATGAAAAGAGGGGTCACAGACAAACAATTGGAAGCAGCGTAATCATCACTTCCCATAAATCTTATTCTACACCAGCCCCACCTCCTCCTATGGTTGGTTTCTTCCTCTTCGTTTCTTTCTTTCTTTTTTTCTTTTAAAATTAAGTCATTTGTACATAGATCATGAATACATTTATTCCATTATGGGATTCAATATGGTGATTATTTATACAAATTGGAGTGCTTACATCCTACTAATTAACATAGTCTTCACCTCATTTACCCAATTACAGTGTTAAGACATTTGTATTCTACACCTGATAGATCCAACTTGTACTTGCAATATGCTCCATAGGTGTGGTCCCCCTATTAAGCCTCCCTCTACTGACTGACTCCCCTCCCTTCCCTCCTTCATCCTAGGCTATAGTTGTGATTCATCTTTCATATGAGAGTGTGAATGATTATAAATTGGTTTCATAGTAGTACTGAGTACATTGGGTATTTTTTTCCATTCCTGAGAACTTTACTAAGAAGAATATTTTCCAGCTCTATCCATGTAAACATAAAAGAGGTAAAGTCTCCATTTTTTAAATGCTGCATAGTATTCCATGGTATACATATACCATAATTTATTAATCCATTCATTGGTCGATGGGTACTTGGGCTTCTTCTATGACTTGGTCATTATGAATTGAGCTGCAATGAACAATCTGGTGCAAATATCTTTGTTGCCAAGTGATTTTTGTTCTTTTGGATATACACCTAGTAGAGGAATTGCAGGATCAAATGGCAGGTCTACACTTAGATCCCTGAATGTTCCTCTTCATTTCTATTCCCTTCATCCACATGGAGGCAAAAAATGTCAGAGAGTCAGAGAGAAACCACGGATTCAGGGAAGCAAAGGACTTTTCAGCCTTCTTGAGCTCTTTGGTCTAATGATTGGTGGGGTTTTATGAACTGGATGTGCTCAGAGGATTCCATGGTTACCAGCCTAAGCCTAAATTAGCACCTGTTTTTCAGAGGAGGAAACCATGGAAGCCATCAAACTCTGTTGCATTCAGCCCTCAAAGCACTGATACAATCTGGATGGCAAAATAGGGATATATCTATGGAAAAAAAGCTTGTTGGAACTATCCGTTATTCATTTCTTCCCTCATTAGAGCTGGGACTTTCCTGTAATTTCTTCTTGGGTATGTGTATAAAGTTGCGATATAGAGTCCCCTATTCTGGAGACCCATGAGACCTTGCCCTACGAGTCTATTTTCTCTGTGTTTCGGTGGCTATGATCTGTTAACAAGAATATTAGAATAGATCAGCTATGCTGGGGAACACTCCCAGCATATCACAAGCTCTTTCCCATTCCTGAACCACTATCCTAGCCCTAAAATATGAGAAAAATCATATGATTTCCTGCCATCATCAATGGAAAATAAATGAGTGTTAATGACATAATATATTGTAAATCTTGACCCAAAAAAGAGCTATGTTATATTTTGATGTATGAGATGGTACTCATAATATGCTAGATGCTACTTTCCCACAGGCTATATTGCTATATTTATTTTCCCTCTTTCTAAATAATTTTTCTGGTTCATTTTTCCTCAGTACTGAAGAAGCCTGATTAAGATTTTATAAATTCACTGGCTCCCACGTTCTCTACCCAAGTCTGCTGCCTTCACCATCATTAAGAAATGCCCAATTCTGACATGTTTATATGCCCAAGCCCTTCAAACAGCCAATGATTTCTAAGTGCTGAACAGATTTGTCCTGGACTCAGAGTCTGAGCCTATGGAGCGAGGCTGAGATAATTTAAGTGCCTCTTGTAACAGAAGGCAACTGGAATTCAATAGAGATAAATGTAAAATATTGAACTAGGGAGCTGAACCATCAGCAGGGCAGGATTCTAAATGGAAAGGTTATGGCTGAATGACTAAGCAGGGGAGAATACACAACACACCCAAGGAGTTCTTGCAGAAATACAAGTCCCAGGTGGACCCTGCAGAGAACAAGAGATAGGGAGGCAGCAGAACAGCGTGACCTAAGGAGAGATGTTTGGGCTCAGTAGAAGCTGCTGCTAGGAAGTCTCCCCACCACCGCTTGCAGACTGTCTGACAAGGGACAGAGGGATTTGGCTGGCTACATAAAGCTGCCTGTTTTTAGCTGTTGTCATGAGCATTCAATTTTGCTTTTTCTCTGCCAGGCTCCAAACACCAGAAGTAAAACATCTAATGATAACCTGAGGCATTGGCTGTGTCTACTAGGACAACAAAAACAAAACAGGTTGGTTAATTCAATCAAATGACTGGCCCAGTTCCACGAAGAGGTCATAGAATCGGTGGTTAGACCAAACAGACAGGGCAAATCAGGGAGCATGATCGATCCCATTGCCCCATGGAGAGTCAGCCAAACGAGGAAATATATTATTGTATAAGAGGCTGTCTTGGGTGCCTGCAAATTTGTCTTGCAAAGAGTCCATGACATTGGTATTGGCCTCAAATACATGAGATATGACTCTCCTTTTTCCTTCCTCTAGAATACATTTTTGTAGAATTAACAAAAGGATGGGGAGTTGCCTCAATTAGATTGACCCCAGGAAAAGAGAAAGGGAATGAAGAAAGCCAGTAAAAATGGCAAGTGGGTGAACATAGGCTGTGATTAAACACATTTTCAAAGTGGTCAAAAATAATTGACAAGATCCATCACCATTGAACTAACTAGCAGTCTCCCAGGAAAGCACTTAGTCCTCACCTAATGGTTTGTCTACTTCATGCTCTTCAGTGGGTATTTGATTCTTCTATCAAAGAGTATTAAAAGACACACCAATTATTAGCCTGGAGGATAAAAGAGGTGACATAAGCTCCATTTCTCCCTTTGCTAACCTCCTCAAGGCCACTCTGATAGTCCAGTCCCTCATGAAGAAAGCATCCATCAATTCAATGAGGGCAGCTTTACAAAGCTCTACAGAGTGTTGACACATATACTAAGCTCTTTTGGCTCCGGTTCCAAATTCCTGGCTCGGTTTTGGCAGAGAGCACCATGGAGGCTTCTGCTGGGAAAATCCACTGCTGTTTGAATGTCTGAGAAAGGAGAGCAGTGAGCCCTGGTATTGTCCACACCAGCATTCTCTTGTCTGTTATTTTCTGATCAGCTCTGCACAAGTGGGCCCCTTTCTGCCATGTCTGTTGGGTGATAAAGATTTTCTCCTACATTCCTGTGTTTAGCAACAGTGCTTTCTCTTAGGCTAAAATTGGGATATAGTTTTCCGATGAAAGCTATAAATTA
This sequence comes from Galago senegalensis, assembly GCA_963575145.1. Classification (NCBI taxonomy): domain Eukaryota; kingdom Metazoa; phylum Chordata; class Mammalia; order Primates; family Galagidae; genus Galago; species Galago senegalensis. Next base: position 132 of record CAUYTI010075638.1, on the reverse strand, counting down.
GTTTCATAGTAGGGTTGAGTACATTGGATACTTTTTCTTCTATTCTTGAGATACTTTGCTAAGAATATTTTCTAGCTCCATCCATGTAAACATGAAGGATGACATAAAGGCTATGTTACCAGTTGGATGAAA
>CAUYTI010075636.1:0-11753 GCA_963575145.1 Galago senegalensis | reverse complement strand
CCTGTGGTCCCAGCTACTTGGGAGGCAGAGGCAAGAGACTCGCTTGAGCCCAGGAGTTGGAGGTTGCTGTGAGCTGTAATGCCATGGCACTCTACCCAGGGGGACAGCTTGAGGCTCTGTCTCAAAAAAAAAAAAAAATTCATCTCTACCAGGATTTTGCAAAAATATTTAGTGGGACATTGATCTATTTAGAAACTGATACTGGATTTTTAAAGAGAATCCCATTCACTGCCTCTAGAAATAAACTTTGGAGTGCTAAGCATAAAGGAATTACAAACTTGACCCCAGGTTTTAGGTGTAATTTCACAGAGATGAGATTCAGGTATTGATATTAGGAATATTGTTTAGGAGGTATTGATTCAGTTAACATTGTGGCATTTATGCCCTTAGATACTCCATGTTACCCCAAAACCATATGGAAAAAAATATATCAAAAGTCATTTTGTCTTCTTATTGGTCCAACACATGTTATGTACTTTTATAGATATTAAAAATGTATATGACAAAATACTAGACACAATGAGAAAGGCAGTATAGCAATGAGAATGTTACAAGTTCATTCCCAAGGTATAATTTTTACACGTAAAAACAATAAAATTACATCAAATTTAACTAGCCATTTGAAGTAAAATCTAACATTTTAGCCCTCTAGTTCTATCAGAGGTGTCCAACCTGCAGTCCATGGGCTGCATACAAATTGTTTGAGGACTGTTTTGCTTATCTATGGTGTTAGATATTGTGAAAAGTATCCATGAACCTCCTTTTTTTCCCCTCTCATTAGCTTTTTAGTGTTTGTGGCCCAAGACAACCTTTATTCTTGCAATGTGCAGCAGAAAAGAAAAAGGGATGGACATCCCTATAACAAATCCAAACTATTTCTTTACATTCTTAAATTTACAGAGATATAACTACACTCCAGAAAATTAGAAATATTGAGCAATGTTAAATTTACTCACACTTGACAAGCTTCAAACAATGATGTGCTTATTTTTAACAAGATAGCATTAAATAATAAACCCTTTTCATGTAGTTGCAAATGCTTAAAAATATTTTTTGGAGATTTTTGTATTCAAGGATTAAAATCTGTTGATATCATTATGCTTTTTGATGTTGAAATTGCCCCAAGTTTGGCCCATCAGTCTTGCTCATGTATTCTTTTATTTTTTTTTAATTTTAATCTTGTAGAGACGTTACAAAAAATAGAACAAAATTCCTGTATACCCTTTACTCCATTTTCCCTAATGTTAGTGCTTTACTTAACCATAATGAAATGATCAAAACCATTGAACATAAATATTGGTACAATATAATTAACTAAACCACAGATTTGTTTTTCTTTTTGAATTTTTCTGATCTTGCAAATATTCTCTTTCAAGTTCACCATTCAACACATGGGCCCACATTTGGTTGTCATATGTCCTTTGTTTATGTTAGTTCCTCAGTCTTCCCCTGTTTTTTGTTAATATAAACACTTTGCAAAAGGACTGTCAGTTATCTTGTAGAATGTTTTTCTATTTGAGTTTGTCTAATGTTTTCTCATGATCAGAGTGAAGTTATGCACTTTTTGCAAGAATACCAAGGAAATGATGTGTCCTCAGTGAGTTATACCACTGGCTTTTGATATCAAAATATCTTGTCATAGGTGGTCTTAAACTTGATCACTTGTGTAGGTGGTGTCCACTGGGTTTATCTATAGTAAAGTTACATTTTTTCCTTATGTGATTAATAAGTATCTTGTGGAGATAGCTTCTGAGACTATGCAAATATTTTATTTACTATACTTTCAATCACTGATTTTAACATCAATCATTAATTTTTACTGTGATGCTTGCCTACTAGTGAGTTTCTACTTCCTTCATTCTTTCTCTATTCACTAATTGGAATTATTATGTAAATAAGTGGTTAGGGCATTGGCCACATGCTTGGGGGCTGGAGGGTTCGAACTCTGCGCAGGCCTGCTAAACAAAAAAATAGCCAGGTGTTGTGGTGGGCACCTATAGTCCCAGCTACTAGGGAGGCTGAGGCAAAAGAATCGCTTGAGCCCAAGAGTTTGAGGTTGCTGTGAGCTATGATGCCACAGCACTCTACCCAGGGTGACAAAGTGAGACTGTCTCAATAAAAACAAAAAAAGAACTATATTTTCTCCCTTATTTATGTCTTTTTTTTTTTTGGCAGTTTTTGGCCAGGGCTGGGTTTGAAACTGCCACATCCAGCATATGGGGCCAGCGCCTTACTCCTTTGAGCCACAGGTGCCGCCCCTCATTTATGTCTGAATTCAATTACTTATATTGGTAGTAATTGATGGATATTTGTTTTATTCTATAGATAATAATCTAATTCTCTCATTACCTATTTTATTTAATTGTTTTCTTTGAGTTATTGTCTATCTCTTTTAAACATACATACCACATTTTTTGAGACCTCCTTTATTTTTTCTGCTACCACAAGAAGTTTTAGGCTCATTGTATCTGTCTTGCTCAACCCTTGAATCAACCTGTCTCTGGTGAAATCTGCTTACTCTTATTGGAAAATGGTTTGAGAAATGAAGATTTTCACTCTAGACGTGCTCCTTTCTTCCCAAAGAAGTCAAAAGTGTTATCCCATAGAGGTGCAGATACTAATATCCTTAATGTTAGCTCCTGAAACAACCTGGACTTCCCAATTCAGCAGTCTATTCCCAGATTGTAAGACAATAAACTAAGCTAGAGGCCACAGGGACTGAGTAATGCTGCTAAACATTTAATCAATTTAAGTATTTATGAAAACATTGTACTATTACCACATTAGTAATAAAGGAGGTGTATCTATCTGGTTGACCCTTACATTGAAATACATCCATAAGTACATATTTACTTGAACATGACTAGTCATTTATTCTTAGACATTACTGTTTTGTTCTATTCATAATTTTTATCTTAGAATCATGAATAAAAATTACATAGAAACTGAATGTCAGAAAAAAATCCAATATGAGTCAAGAAATTGATTAGCTTATTCATGGAATAAATGTCTACTGAGCATTTTCATGATGTCCTACACTAAAACAGTTATGCTAGTAAAAGCAAGGAAGTATAATTTTATTTACATTTTTTCTTGGGTGATTTATAATCTTGGCAAGCTCTGAATCCTAACTAGACCACCATAGGGTATTTGTACATTACCATGGGTTTGGTCTCCCAGACTGGATAATAATTTCCTTAAAGTCTTCTATTTCTTTTTAATTGTAATAAATACTAGAGACCTTTTGTTCAAGCTTCTAATCACACAACAACTCAACATATTATTTTCCTGAAAATCATAGTTTTAAGATTTGTTTATAACAATAGGAGCTTGACAGATATTACACAGATCTTCTATAACAATGAAGAAAATATTGCTATGTAGCAACTTCCTTTTCAAAAACTTTGTTAGACATAAATTGATTCTATTTCAATAGCTGACATGAACACAAGTGGATCCCTTTGTTTCCAGACTTAATATAGCAACAATAATGCATAAATATCAACCATCAGTTAATAACTTTAGCATTTCACTAAACCCACATGATGTGCTTAGAATTATAAATAGGGCCACAGAGATCAAGTTGACAGGTGTCATAGCATTTAAACCAACTAAATTATTGTGAATTACCTGAGTGTACAATGTGTAAAATAAACTCTGCTAGTGCTAGATGAAAGGAAATGTGAGATGGGATGTTGCCTGCCCTCAAGAGCTCATCATTAAATTGGAAGTAAACTCCTGCCTCACAAGAACAACACAACCAGACTCATATAAACACAAAGAGAACTCCCTTATAACTGTTTTAAACAAGTTCTAGGAGTAATAATGCAAAGTCCTTAAAATAGAATTGCCTGAACGAAGAAACGAAAATGATTACATATATTAAAGTCTAACAACCTGCATGATTTCTTTCTTTCTGTGCTTATGCATAAGAAAGGTCATGTGAGAACACAGTGAAAGGCAGTGGTCTACAAACCAGAAAGAGAGGCCTCATACACCAACCCTGACAGCACCATGACTTCAGACTTCTTGCTCCAGAAGTGTGAGAAAATAAATTTTTGTTGTTTAAATAACCCAGTCTGTGGCATTTTTGTCATGGCATCCCTATATTCCTTGTAAGGGGATAAACATGAATCTTACCTTGAACCAATGATGGAGCAACATTTAATGTTTTTACAGAGTTTAGAATGCTTTTCCTCATTCTAGTTCCAATTCTTCACCTGTGCACGCATACACTTACATACACACATCTTTCAATAACAGTTATGTTTAATTAATTACACACACACTTTCCAGTGGCTCATTGTGGATTTGCTTACCAATGTCCAAGGGGCTTCATGCTTGTATAGAACTGCCCTGTTTCTTCTAGAAAGAAAAGAGAAGGATAAAAAGAATCCAGGTCACATTGCAGAGCTCCCACATATCATCTTAAAAAACTAGTGTTCAGGCTCAGTGCCTATAGCTCAGTGGTTAGGGTGCTGGCCACATACATGGGGGCTGGTGGGTTTGAACCTGGCCCGGGCCTGCCAAACAACAATGACAACTGCAACAAAAAAATAGCCAGGTATTGTGGCAGGCACCTGTAGTCCCAGCTACTTGGGAGGCTGAGGCAAGAGAATCACTTAAGCCCAAGAGTTGGAGGTTGCTGTGAGGTACGATGCCACAGTACTCTACCAAGGGCAACATAGTGAGACTCTGTCTCAAAATAAAAATTAAAAAAAAAATTAATGTTCACTTGCAAATCCCTTATTGTAAGTCTCTCTCTCTCTCTCTCTCTTTCTCTCTCTCTCTCTCTCTCTCACACACACAAAATCACTTTGTCAGTTAACTGCCTGTGGTGAATGTTAATGTTCTAACAAACTAGGTATTAACTGATGTAATGTGTGGTATCATGTCTATTAATGGCAATATAAACCATACTTAGCAGTTTAACAAATCAATAATATATTAAGCAGAGGTTAGTGCCTCTGGCAGAATTCCTTGACAAACAGTTGTTTTCTAACAGACAGTGATTGATTTTTGTGCTTCTTGGAAAGTAGAACATGTTCTGCTGCCTTAGTAGCTATTGAGAGTTTGTGCATGTGGAAAAAAATCACACGCATGCATGTGCACAGGCACTACTCTCTTCACTTAAGCTGCACATTTATAGATTTACAGATGGAAGGGTAGGGAGATGGGGATGGCCAAAATCCAGGCCTGATGCTTGTTTTTCCCTTTTTTCTTTGCTTTCTCTACACGCAAAGCTTTTTATCAACTTAGGATAAATGCAAAGCATGTAGTGGGTAACATATTTGGGAGTTTCCTTTAAATATAAGTTTGCTGTCCCCAGCAGTCAGGAATGGTGTTAATCTGGTGGAAAGACTCTTCATTTTGTGATTATTTACTTAATGGGTCTATTTATAAACATCATCTTGGAGCTGCCAGTTAGAGGAATGCAAATTCACAATCTAGTGGCAACCATTCCTAGGCAAGATTGTCTGTGTTCTGTCAGAATGTATTCAGCTACTTGAGCTTCTGGAAAATAACTGGGCAATATTTTTAAGGATAACAAATAGAAAATAACACATTTCTGACCAATCATTCTTGGAAGAATGAGTTCATGGCCTATATTTAAAAGTGGGCTATTTTAATTGGAGTTCCCCACTCCACCCAACAAATCCCTTCATTATGCATAGTGCCCTAGGTTTTAACCTTTATGCATAAAGCTTTGATTTATGATTACTTTTACTCTTCACCGTATGTGTTTTTTTAAATTTCTTTTTGAGGCAGTGTCTCACTATATCACCCTGGGTAGAGTGCTCTGGCATCACAGCTCACAGCAACCTCAAACTCTTGGGCTTAAGCGATTCTCTGGCCTTAGCCTTCCAAGTAGCTGGGACTAAAGGCACCCATCATAACACCTAGCTATTTTTTTTGTTGTAGTTGTCACTGTTGTTTGACTGGCCCGGGCCGAGTTTGAACCCACCATCCCCGTTGTATGCATTGTATGTGGCCAGCACCCTAGCTGCTGAGCTATAGGTGCCAAGCCTGTTTTTTAAAATTTAATTTTTATTAAATCATAACTGTATACATTTATGGGGTAAAATGTGGTGATTTGATATACAATGTGGAATGCTTAAATCAAACTGATTAACGTAGCTATTACCGTTCTTACCTATTTTTTGTGGTAAGACATTTATAATTTACTCTTATTTAGAAGTGTACCCTTACATTGTGCACATTAGACAAGATCCCGCCAGGTTTTATAGAAAACAATTTTTAACATGAACATGTAATTTGTTAGTCTACCATGAGGATAAATTTATGATAAATTATTTGTATAAGGTAAAAATGATATAGTGTATATAAAATTATGAATGTTCCACAGAGGGACAGGAAAACTAAATTCCTCTTCTGAGTTTGCAATTAAACTATTGGGCAACCAGGGGAAATTACACACATTCTTGCACTTAAAGGTTCTTATTTATAGAATGAGGGAATTGGATGAGATCTCACCTAGGTTCCTCCCAGCATACCATTACATTCCTGTGAGTCAGTGTGACTTCTACATGCGAACCACAGTGCTGAGTGTGTCCCATTTCCTTTGGTCCTCACCACACCCTTGGGAGGTAGGTGTCTTCATCCTATCCCACTGCACTAACGAGGCCTGCAAGTGGCTGGGCTGGTCCTCTAAGGACTGCACTATACTCCTCACCTGGACCAGGGGAGGGAAAAGCTATTTTTGTCACCAAAGCTGTTCCTCTAGAAATCTGGATTTAGAACACTTGAGAGAAGGTCAAACCACAGGAATATATCAAGGTGTTGAAGTGCCAGTTCATTACCAGGTACTTCCCTGAGCTCTCAGACTCCTCTTTGTTGTCCTTTGCTGCCTCCCCCATTTGCCACTGTATGATCTATCCAACAGTTAAGGGAAAATGTCTGACACAGCCTTCTCAATCTCACTTCAGCTTTAGGAGCAATCTCCATAAATAGAGTCACTGTGTCACTTTCCAAGTGCAGTAACAGATATGTGTACAGGAGGGCACAAGGCAAGTTGAGGACAGGTGCAACCAAGGTCCAACTAACCCTGCCACAATCTCATGGCCAAAGAAAAAATAGATGTTGTGTACAAGGGCTATAGGCAATGGCATCTCTTGACTTGAGAGCCTGTAGGATAAGCCCTTCATGAAGAACTTTCTGATCATTTGTGATTTCAACTTAGGCCCCTGAGGTCAGACTCATTATGATAGTGTCAAGCTCCTAGAATGAATTAGGGTGGTAGGCTGCTGAAATCTCTGACCTAGCCCTTCTAAAAATGACAGATTACCATAAGGTCAGCAGGCAATTGACCAAAGGGTTTTTGATAGGCTTCCTTGAACAGCCTGTAAAATTCACTTGATCTTTGCTGCTCCCAAGGCAAATATGTTCTTAACTTAAAACCTAAGACCTGTATGATAATGACTAGTGAGCCTTTGTCCAACATCAGTTGCTCTGATGCAGCATCAGAATATACTAGCACCATAGTTTAAGTCAAGATTGACTCTTATTAATTAGTTCATCCTGAACTAAACTATTCCACTCCCTGTTCAAGTTAGAATCAGTCTTGAATTTTGGTGGTTTTATAAATAAAAGTTAATTGAGCTTCCTTTTGTCTTTGATGAGTCAGAGGTATTTTGGCATGCCTCTGAGCTTTCTTTCAAACATGCTGATGATGGTTCAGATCTAAGTACATGAAAACAGAGTTGTCCACATGGATCATAGTGTTTCTGTCTGTCTAGTTGCTTATAGTAGCTAAGCATGAATGAATCTACTCTACTTGCTTTGTAAACCGCCTAACCAAGATCTTTCTTCTGCACAGTTTCTGTGGATAGTGGCAGATACTTGAGGGAAAGAACTTTGTCTTCAGGTAAGAAATCTGTTCCCTGAGAGCACCTTGCCAGTGATTCTGTATCCACTCACTGCTCAATGAATAAAGACTGGCAGAATTTCCTCAGGGGAAATTCAGGATAACAAGTCTGCTTCTAAATCCTGTTTTCCTTCATGAGACTCTAAAGGAGAAATTGAACTTCAGTGAACCAGGGCCTTCATTCTTTATTGTTCAGACTGTTTCTCTGTGTTGTTTCAGTATCATCAACTGAAACGAAAAAGAGGAAGCTTGACTGCGGGTGATTGATAGGGTTTTATTGGTTTCATAGACCTGGCATTTCTATCAGGCTTTGGAAGCCACATGCTCCTTATGAAGCTAGATTTCAAAGTACTCGCTGGCTGATTTTATAGTATAACTGAGGGAGAGATCCTCTATTTCTATTCTTTCTTAGAGCTGACAAGCAGTTCTGAGTCAAGTTATTCCTCTGAAAAGATATAATTTAGCAAATCTTCAATTTATGTGAAGGATGTTTCATTGGAAGATTGTAAAAAAAAACTACTGGAAATGATATAATCAATCTAATATCTAACAACTCAGCGAATGTTCTAGTTATTTTCTGGGAATTCAACATCCAGAAAAATCTGCATTGCTGTCTGCTAGATAGGCCCTTTCAGAGTCTGTTGGGATCACCTCATCCTCAGATTGTTATATAAAGGAAAATAGACTATGGCCGTAATGGATAAACTGAGATGAAAACAGACATTGAAATTGAAATTCTGATGCCAGTTTAAGTTTAGTTACTCTTTCTTCATAGACCCCCTTCATTTGAGCCCTATGAAGAAAGTTCAGAAATATTAATCACAGGTTGAGATAGCAGTGTCTTTTGTGTGTTTCTTTTCATGTCAAAACAGACACCATTATCTAGGAGGCAAGGATTCTCCTCTTTAACTGAGAGTTCTTGTTAATATCATATATTTTTCACTCTATATAGAACATTCCAATATGCATCATCTTGCTTGATATTCACAACATTACAAAGCAATAAATTCTCCTGGAATTAAATTTCATTTAATGGGTTCAGTTCCAGAAGAGCTTCACAGAGAAAGTAGAATTTGAGTTGACCTTTGTAGGAAGAAGCATGAACTCTGCATGAATGCTTTTCTGTAGGAAGATTGCATCTCTCTATATCCAGGGTATATAGCCCCCAATACTGCTGTATACATCAATGCAGGTATTAGGACTGTGTCTCTCTTGCCATGTCCTTTTACCCTTTTTCCTTATGGACATGTCATGACCTTATCTCTTATGACTATAGCTTTTATTGCAGGGCCTCTTCCCAAATAGCTCAAGGAGAAGGCAAAGGATTAGGATAGGACACTACCTAGACTCAGAGTCTTAGAGACTTAAATTCTAACTGTAACTTTGAGATAAGTGTTTGATGTTTGACTTATTTTGTCTGTTAAAAGACAAGATGATCCCTTGGGTTTGGATTATAATCCCAAAAGCCATAATCTGAAATTTCAAAATCCTGAAAGATCAAAATACTTGAAGTCTAAAATCCCTAGCATTTAAAATCCCTAAAACCATAATCCCAGAATAGCTGCATTGTGTCAGGTGGACACATTGCCTTGTAATTGTCTTTATGCAGAACAAAATGAATTTCAGTTGAATCTCGAAACCATAATGGTGGATTTGGAATTGGGTGTGATCAATGCTTCTAAAAATGAATTTCAAGATTTACCAATAAAGTTTTGGTTTTGGCATTCAGTCCAATGCAACTGGTAGAAAATTCAGATCAGTGGATTGGCCATTTAATACAGCAATGATGGAAAGTTCAGTTTAAATAAAACCATTTTCCTGCATTGGCATTCCTTTCAGCTGACGTAATTCCAGGAGATTTTAATGAATTCAAGCTGTTATTTACTGAAGAATCCAGCAACGTTATTTACTGGTTGGAAAATAATTATGTACACAGTGGGATAAGAAGATACCAAACAGGGTGGACATTCAATCACTAGTATTATTTCTGCCAAATTTGTGGTTTTTATATTAGTACAGGTGGGATGGATTTCTGCATACCCAAAACATCACAGAAGCATGGCACAGAACATGGGAATGCTCATTTCAGTGCATCTCAAGTCACAGAAGATTTTCAAATAGACAGGGCCATGTGGTATACGAACGTGAATGTGATTTAAAAATATAGTTAATGATTGTGAAACTCAACCAACTTTTGTGATCTGTTTTCATGTGATTGCTCATAATTTATCCCTATAATATACTCTGTTTTTTGGGTTTGTTTCTTGTTTTTATTTTTTCTTATATTTTATTACATCATAACTGTATACATTTAGGGGATACAATATGATGATTTGATATACAATGTGGAATGCTTAAATCAAACTGATTAACATAATAATTACCTCACTCACTTATTTTTGTGGCAAGACATTTATAATATACTTTTAGTTGTTTTGAAGTATACCCTTGCATTGTGTACAATAGGTGAATTTCCTCCAAATACCCTCCCTCCACTTACCCTCCCACCTCCCTTTCCATCTCCCTCCTCTCCTCTCTTTCTTTCCGGACTATCTTTGGGTTTATCATTAGTATGAATATGTGTTTATATATTGGTTTCATAATAGTATTGAGTGCATTGGATACTTTTTCCCCCTTCTTGAGATAAGTTACTAAGAATATGTTCCAGCTCTATCCAGGTAAACATAAAAGATGTAAACTGTCTCTCTCTTTTATTGATGCACAGTATTCTGTGGTATACATATACTACAATTTGTTTATCCATTCATCTTATATGAAAATTTTTCTTTTTAATTTTAGTTTTGTTTTTCATTTTTTCACTATTTTAAATTGACAGCATTACTTTTTATAATTCATTATGCTACGTATTTTTTTTTCTGAGACAGAGTGTCACTGTGTTGCCCCTGGTAGAGTGCTGTGGTGTCACAGCTCACAGCAATCTCAAACACTTGGGCTCAAATGATCCTCTTGTCTCAGCCTCCCAAGTAGCTGGGACTACAGGTGCCCATCACAATGCCCAGATACTCTTTAGAAATGAGGTTTCTGGCTCCAAGCCCATAGCTCAGTGAGTAGGATGCCGGCCACATACATGGAGGCTGGCAGGTTCCAGCTTGGCCTGGGCCAGCTAAACAATAATGACAACTGCAACCAAAAATAGCCAGGTATTGTGGCAGGTGCCTGTAGTCCCAGCTACTCAGGAAGTTGAGGCAAGAGAATTACTTAAGCCCAAGAGTTTGAGGTTGCTGTAAGCTGTGATGCCATAGCACTCTACTGAGGGCAACACAGTGACACTCTGTCTCAAAAAATAAAATGAAATGAAATAAAATAAAATAAAATAAAATAAAATAAAATAAAATAAAGAAACAAGGTTTCACTCTGGCTCAGGCTGGTCTCAAACTTGTGAGCTCAGGTATCCACTAATCCACCCACTTCTGCCTCCAAGAGAGCTAGGATTATAGGTGTGAGCCACTGTGCCTGGCCTATGCTATGTGTTTCATCTTCACATCATTTCTAATACTGTAGGTATGCATTGAGTGAGTAATTTTAGAATCCTAGTTTGTTTTATGCAGTTTTTTGCAAATATGACTCCATGAAAATACATTATTACAATGTTGATTTTGTGTGTAAGCATTGTATGTGTATATAAAAGTGTTGAAACAAGTAAATAAAGAGCTGTCTTCTTTTTTATACATTTGCATTTGTGAAAGGTGAAATTTCTTTTTTAAATTTTTTTAATTAAATCATAGCAGTGTACATTAATACTATCATGGGGTACAGTGTACTGTTTCTGTATACAATTTGAAATACTTTCATCCAACTGGTTAACATAGCCTTCATGTCTTTTTCCTAGTTATTGTGTTAAGACATT
>CAUYTI010075635.1:0-11959 GCA_963575145.1 Galago senegalensis | reverse complement strand
GGCGGGCGCCTGTGGTCCCAGCTACTTGGGAGGCAGAGGCAAGAGACTCGCTTGAGCCCAGGAGTTGGAGGTTGCTGTGAGCTGTAATGCCACGGCACTCTACCCAGGGGGACAGCTTGAGGCTCTGTCTCAAAAAAAAAAGTCACCCAGATCGCCGGGCGGGGCCTATGACGCAGTGGTACGGTGCTGGCCCCATATACCGAGGATGGCAGGGTTCTAACTCAGCCCTGGCCAAACTGCAACAAAGAAATAGCCAGGCATTGTGGGCACCTATAGTCCTAGCTACTTAGGAAGCTGAGGCAAGAGAATCACCTAAGCCCAGGAGTTGGAGCTTCCTGTGAGCTGTGATGCCACAGCACTCTACCAAGGGCGATAAAGTGAAACCCTATCTCTTAAAAAAAAAAAGTCAGCCAGATCAAGAGAATACATGATTCCAGGTGACATATGGAGCATTAGATGCAATGCTGGTAGCCATACTTTATGGTGCCATAATGAACAATGGCATTTCCAAGGAATCAACTACATTTCTGAAAGTCCTAGAGAGCACCTCCTTCAGAAAACAGCTCACTCAACCAAAGGAACTTGGCCTGGAGAAAAGAGGACAGAAGTTCCTTAAAACAACTGCTGGAATGTTTTGGAGAAAATGAGAGTAAATTCCTTTTGTCTTGCTATAGGATTAGTAACAAAGTCAGTGTCAGCTTCAGGGAGGCAGATTCAAACTCAATACAAAAGAACTATGGTCCCACTATGGATTGGGCTACCTTTTAAACAGAGAATTTCCCAACATTGGGACTATCCAAACAGCAGCTGATTGAACACTTTTCTTTTAGACTCCTGAAATAACTTCCTACCTGGTCTCCTCACTTCTACCCTTGCCTCCAAAGAGTCCATTATCAAATCTAATTACTCTCTGGCTTGAAACTTTCCATGGGCTTCCAATTACACTTAGAATAAAATCCAAATTTGAGACTTTAGTCTTCAAGGCCCTAAATAATCTGACCCTGCCCTTCTCTGCTGGTCTTCTCAAATGAATTTCCTCTTCACCATCTCAGAGGCTTTGTACTTCCTGATCCTTATTCACACATAAAGGACTTATTATACCTTTCAATATTTCTGTTTCAACTCATTCCAGCACACCATCACACAAAGTTAGAAGGGACTGAGGAAAGATAACTGCAGTGGACTATTCTCTGGCGAATGGTGAGCCAGTTTGCAGAAGTATTAATCCTGGAAACTACAAAACTACACAAAAATGAACTCTGTGATATGCCTCCGTGATATGCCTTAGGTTCAATGGATGCCTAAACGTGTATCCTGATGAATTGGGCTGACTTTTCCCTGATGACAGGGAAAATCCCGTGTCCACCGCAAGGTGCTGGTTCAGCGGCTAAAAGGTGCCCAGTAAATTACTCTTCTCTTGGGTCCTGCTTACTGCTTCCCTTCTGAACGCTGCTTCGCTACCACCTACACCTCTCTGGCTGAGTCCCTAAATATTCTCCGAGAAATTTCTGAGCCACGTGGAGTCCGAGGAATGACAGGGTGAAAAGGGGTTAAAGTGCTGTCTCCATAGAGACGCAGCAACCGGAAATCAGCTCCACAGCAGCCAAATTCTGGCGATGCTAAGATGGGAATTGGGGTGACTGCCCGGGAGGCCAAAGCAAACTGGCCGAATCGAGCGGTGGAGAGTCACGCGCTACCCCAGGTCTGGCAAGCAGAACGCCTGGGAGCCAAACCTCGTGCCCGTGGGCGTCTGAGAAGAGTCGCAGCCGTCTGGAAGAGCGCCGGAAGCTGGTGTGGCCCTACTGAGTCTGGATGGATCGCAACGCGGTCAGTAGTCCACTACCGGGTCAGGGCGCAGCGAGGGAGGCGGAGAATAGGAGGCGAAGTCATCGCGGGAACTGCCCGAATGCAGACCCTCCAATCGGGAGTTCGATGGGCCAATGACGTCACTGCAATGGGCGGGGTCAGCGGGCTTGGCTAACTCCTGTCAGTGCTGTGCCTAATGTAGCCAACCACCGCGCCAACCTCTTATTTTGGCACTCCTGGGTCCCTGGGGAGCGACTTTGTCCGGATCCACACCTCTACCCTGCTACTTGGTTTACCCTATTCAGACACAGGGAGAAAACTACCTCCGGGGCACAGGAAGGAGAAGCCCAGCGACTTTAGAGCCTGCAAGATGGGTAGGGTATGGGTGAGGACTGAACCGAAGCCACGAGAAGAATTTGGACTAAAATGAGAAGTTCTTGAATGAAAACTTTGGCACTGCCAAAGTCCTTTTTTTCATTCAACAAATAGGTAATGAGCTCTATTGTTGGAGTGTTGCCAGGCGCTACCCTGGAAAGTTACCCCTGATTTAGGATATATATTTTACACAGCTCATAGAATGTAATAGACAATCTGGTGAGGTTTATTCCTAGAGACAGGTCTTGCTAATGTGTGCAGGCTTGCCTTGAACTCCTGGTTCAAAGGATCCTCCTGTTAAAAAAAAAAAAAATCTTAGGGGCGGCCCCTGTGGCTCAAAGGAGTAGGGCACCGGCCCCATATACCAGAGGTGGCGGATACAAACCCAGCCCCTGCCAAAACTGAAAAAAAAAAAAAAAATCTTAGACATCTGTGAAGAACTGGTACCTCAGATCATTCATGAAGGAAATTTCTTGCTAACCTCCTATAAGCAAGAACTTGCAAATTGTACCTATGTCTAGCTCCTAAAACTAAAGCCTATTTGATTCCATACTAATAATGAATTACATGTTTGTCTTACAGGTAACAGAACTGGAGACAAGACAGAATCAGACATTCTTCCACCAACCCTGGGACATCTGCATAATTGATCTTTCCTTCACTCTCTAGTTTTATGTAAAATGTAGATTTGTTGGGCTTCAAAAGAATATACACACTATAAACCTCCTTCCCTACTACCTTTATTCTTTTCTCTGTATGCCTTTAAAATGCTGAAGGTTTCAACCTTCCCTTTGGCAAAACAGCCACATTTTGTCTGAGGTTCTTGTTTTTCCCAAGCACATCCTCAAAATCCTGGCCTAACAAACCTCCATTAATTGAGATTTTTGCCTCAGTAATTTATTTGGGTTGACAGTTCCTTTCAGCCTCTGAGTATCTGGGATTACAAGTACAAGTCACCATGCCTGGCTCATTCAGCCCTTTGAAATAAAATAACTGGGTGTCAAACACTACACTAGGAGCTGGAATAGAAGGTAAGATCTGAAAATAGACATGATGCTATCTTGAGGAGCATTAATTTAGGAAATACTTAGCCAAGCATTGTAGTAGCCACCTGTAGTCCCAGCTACTCAGGAGGTTAAACCATAGGGATTGCTTGAGCCAAAGAATTTAAGGTTGCTGGCAGCTAGGCTGATGCCATGACACTCTAGCCTGAACAATAAGGTGAGAATCTCAAATTTTTTCTTTGAGAAACACTGAGAACCTTTAAGTTCCCTAAACCTTTGCTCAGGTTAATAACTTCTATGTTTTTAATCAATATTTCTCTAAATTTTATATCACCTTGCCTTGTTTATAGTTTTTTCACGTATGTATATTCACCATGCAATATCTTGTTTTAATATACTACATTTATGTGTCCATTCTACTACCTCTTGGCATTTGGGTTATTTCCAGCTTTTACTCTTACTATAAACTATTACATTTTGTGCATTTCAACTGATGAAGGTGTACAGAATGTTCCCTACAGTGATTTTTTTTCTTTCTTTTTTTTTTTAAATCACCTGTCGGGGCCTGGGTTTCACCCCTGCCCATGATGCAGTGGGCCATGAACTAAGGTCCCTGCTGGCTCTGGGCACTGCATCTCACTCCTGGCTACACCCAAAGCCAGGGGTGATTTTCAACCAACACCCTGACCACCATCAGCATGCATATAGCGGGTGGCCATAGTAGCCAAACCTATCTCTACCTACAGTTAGGTGCCCAGGCAGCTCTCCCTATGGTAATTTTTTTCTAATATTTTTGGCAGGGACTGATAGTAAGAAATATATTGTACTTTGGAACCAAGTTCATACGAGTACTTACACATAACTGAAACAAAAATGTCTTCAGATATTTGTTATTCTATATGAGCTTTTAAATTTTTCTTTTTTTCTCTTTTTGAAATTATAGTAAAGTACACATACCAAAATTAATCATTTTAACAATTTTGAAGTTTTTAATACAGTGTACTCATATTTTGTAAGAAGACTAGTCCCAACAGAGAGAAAGAGCACCCATTAATAAAAATAAAAATAAAAGAGCACCCAAACACCATGTTTATAAGAGGAAGGGCTTTATTTACTGGCCAAGAACTTATAGCATAGAAGAATTCCAAATGGCCATGCTCCCTAACTGGCTTGGTCTTTCCCTTTTTATTGACAGTCAAAAAGTCCCAACCCATAGGTACCCTTCTCATTGGCCAGTTTGAATCAAGCGGGAGATGCTATTTCAGCCCCTACAGAATGACAGTTCACAGAACTTGGAAATTTCCAAGTTCCAGAAAGTTAACAAATTCCCAAGAGCTGAGTCACCACAGAGAGGACCCTGCAGGTGTATCCTTGTGGTCTCCTTGAGAATACCTGTTCTCCTAGACCTCACTCTTCTCAGGTATCCTCTCTCAACAGGTTGTTTCAGACCCACTGAAATAATTATGTAACTCAATGGATCCCAACCTGGTTTTTTTGTTGTTGTTCTGGCTGAACCATTTCAAAATACAGGGATGACATCTGACTCTTCACCTCATACAACAGGGGACAGGCTAGAAAGCAAACATAATAAACAAATATGTTAAAAGATGATGAATACTATGGGGAAAACAAAATGAGGCAATAGAAGATGAAAGTATAGGGAAGATTTGTTGTCATTTTAAATAGGGTGGTAGGGTAGGCTTCATTGAGTAAAGATTTGTAACAGATATAAACAACAAGGAAGAGGTAAGCATTCCATACACCGGAAGTAACCACTAGAAAGGTCCTAAGGCAGGAACTTGCATTTTGGGGAACAGCCAGGAGACCAGGGTAGCAGGAGCCAGGCAAGCTAAGGAGTAAGTATTAAGGAATGAAATGAGGGGGGTTGGCTTATGTAAGGCCTTAAGATTATTGTAAGGACTTTGACTTTCATTCCTTTTTTTTTTTTTTTTTTTTTTTTGCAGTTTTTGGTTGGGGCTGGGTTTGAACTCACCACTTCCATATGTGGCTGGTGCCCTACTCCTTTGAGCCATAAGCACCACCCTTGACTTTCACTCTTTTTTTTTTTGAGACAGAGGCTCAAGCTGTCCCCCTGAGTAGAGTGCCATGGCATCACAGCTCACAGCAACCTCCAACTCCTGGGCTCAAGCAAGTCTCCTGCCTCAGCCTCCCAAGTAGCTGGGACCACAAGCACCTGTCACAATGCCCAGCTATTTTTTGGTTGTAGCTGTCATTGTTGTTTGGCGGGCCCAGGCTGGATTCAAACCTGCTACCTTAGGTGTATGTGGCTGGCGCCTTAGCTACTTGAGCCACAGGCGCTGAGCCTTGACTTTCACTCTTTTTTTTTTTTTTTTTTTGGAGACAGAGCCTCAAGCTATCTCCCTGGGTAGAGTGCTATGGCATCACAGCTCACAGCAACCTCCAACTCCTGGGCTCAAGCGAGTCTCTTGCCTCAGCCTTCCAAGTAGCTGGGACCACAGGTGCCCTCCACAACACCCAGCTATTTTTTAGTTGCAGCCGTCATTGTTGTTTGGCAGGCCCAGGCTGGATTCGAACCCGCCACCTTGGGTGTACGTGGCTGGTGCCTTAGCCACTTGAGCCACAGGCGCTGAGCGGACTTTCACTCTTAAGTAAAATGGGGAGTCATTTTGAGAAGAGTAATGGAATCTAATTTACATTTCAAAAGAAAGACTAGAACTACTTTGATGAGATGCAAGAAGGCATCAGACCAAGGTAGTAGCAGTAGAGAGTGAGAGAAGAGGACAAATTCTGGATATAATTTAAGTGTTGCTGCCCAACCAGGTTCATTGCCCTCTGATCAAAAGTAAGCCAACGTCCAGAGACAGCAAAGTTTATAGCACAGAAAGAATTTACTCTGCATATCCCTGAGAATTTGGGAGATAGGGTTTTTAAACATAGTTTGGTGTGGTGGCACCTGTGGCTCAAAAGGGTAGGGCACTGGTCCCACATGTTAGAAGTTATGGGTTCAAACCCAACCCCGGCCAAAAAAAAAAAAAAACCTAGTTTGGTGGGCAAAGGATTAAGCAATTAGATTTGCTAATTGTCTAGGTTCAGGGCAAAATTATAGGGGTGTGGAAATCACCTTCTTGTGATGCTTTAGTTCCTGGAGTCATAATTCCAGTTGAGTCAGTTTCTTGGCTGGGGAGGGTCAACCAAACCCCTGGAATGCAGGGCATGGAAGATATCTTAGAAACTACTTTTAGGTTTCAGAAAAGGTGATGATATCTCTGGAGAAAGTTAAGGATCTTTACAACCACCAGCTATGTGGAGAAAGTTAAGAATCTTTTTGATGATCAGCTGTGCAACTCCAGAGTAGCAATTATAGAGAAGCAAGCAAGGGAACAGTGACTGTTATCAAGCAAACAGAAAACAGTGGCTTATTATTATTATTTTTGGCTAAACTTGTTCCTTCACAGAGTTTTGGGGACCTTACTAAGAAGGAACACTAAAGAAAAAGCCTTCCAGGGGAATGGTAAGGAAACCTGGCCTAAGATTTTGGAGGGCCTGTAAGAATATTGATACGAAGTAATCCAGGTAACCAATGACCCATAGAAAGAGACAATCAATGACCAGTGAAAGTCATGCAGCCAATTTCAAACAGAGAATATTTTGCAGTCCCCATCTCCCTCACGTTCTGTCTATCTGCAAGAGGGACCCACCCACTTCCAACTCTCCTTGGAAGTGCTCTAAACATTCTTTGTTCTTCCTAAATAAATTTTCTCTTTGTTACCTGAACTTATGCAGGTTACTGTTGATGGAATTTCTTTCTGCAGTAGTGTAGCAGGAAACCAACGAAGACAGAAGACTCCAGGCACTAGTTGATCAGAGGAAGCAGCTTTATTTCTGTGGTGGGGAACTTGGAACATTAGTGTCTCAAAAACCTAGCCCCCTCCCAATCCAAATCTCCTGCCTCTCTTTTATCCACTTTTCAGGGCTAGAGTGCACATGAGGGTCATAAAACTGAGTGAGGGATGACATAATCCAAAGGTCCCAGGACTGGGGGGGGGGGGGGCTGGGGGGGGGTGTCAGATTTGCCTGTGCCCTTGAGACCAGTCAGGCTACCTGCCCTCAGAGGCAACAGCGGCCTAAGGAAGCTACAAGGCTATAGTCTAGGCCCCACACATGTCAAAGGAGGAGCATACAGATAGCAGAGACATCTGTGGCCTGGCTAATGCCTACATAGGGTGGCTAAGACAGATCTTTTAGCTCTGCTTTTACTTTCTTGCCTCAGTAGGTCTAAGAGATTCAAAGAATGAACACATGGACCACAGAGATCAGTATAAGATAGAATTTATTAAATAGAAAGGAATAGAGAATGAAAGAAAGGCACTGAGCCTCTGGCAGGAGGGGAGACCCAAGTGAGAAATCCCCCCATAAGTCTTTCATTTAGGGATTTTATATTGTTTGGGGAATTGCACTTGGCCAGGACTTGACAGACTTTAATGTTGATTAGTGACTGAATGAGGGTATTAACAAATGAATACAGTTCCCAGTTCTAAGGAGAACTGGCAGAAGGTCCACTCCCCAAGGGGCCTAACTTACATGAAATACTGGAAAAACTGCTTTTCTCCTGTCTTATTTGTGTTCAGAGAGTGCAGTCTGGGGGTAAAAAAAGTCTGTTTGTGCCTGGAAAATGGGGTCCTTGTCCAGCCTTGAATGGGGAAAACCCTGTGTCATTACTTTTGCTTTCTATCCACACGGCCTATGCCACTCCAGTTTTATTTCCAGTTTCCATTTGTTTTTACTTTTGATTACTGCAAAGCCTCAATTGAACTTTCCAGCTCACCTGAGTAATTGAACCCAGGTCAACTGGGTTCAGGGAACTGGGGCCTCCAACCCCCCAACATTTATCCCAGTTCTTACCTCAAAACAGTTCATTAATTTGTAAAAGGTGGTTTCATAAATAGAGCCAAAAGCAAATTTGGTTTTAAAAGTTTAGATTGGCTCGGCACCTGTGCCTCAAGTGGCCAAGGCACCAGCCACACCTAAGGTGGTGGATTCGAATCCAGCCTGGGTCACCAAACAATAATGATGGCTGCAACCAAAAAAAAAAAAAAAAAAAAAATAGCCAGGCATTGTGGCGGGCGCCTGTGGTCCCAGTGACTTGGGAGGTGGAGGCAGGAGACTCGCTTGAGCCCAGGAGTTGGAGGTGGCTGTGAGCTATGCCACAGCACTCTACCCAGGGTGACAGCTTGAGGCTCTGTCTCAAAAAATAAATAAATAAAAAATAAAAAATAAAAGTTTAAATCGCGATGTGTTTGGGAAAGATATTTTTGTCTTTGATAGGTACCTGGTGGCACTACCAACTTGAGATGACTAAATTCTTTGCTTAAGGCTTTTCAAAACATAGTGGCAGGAATTTGAACTACTCTTTTAAAAAATAACTACGTTTTATTCGTAAGGGAGTTTTCTGGGTTTTTTTTTTCGTTTTGTTTGTTTGTTTTGAGACAGAGTCACACTTTGTCACCCTCAGTCGAGTACCGTAGCATCATAGCTCACAGCAACCTCAAACTTTTGAGCTCAGTGATTCTCTTGCCTCAGCCTCTCAAGTAGCTGGGACTACAGATGCCGGCCTCAATGCCCAGCTATTTTTTTTTAAGAGACGAGATCTTGCTCTAGCTCAGGCAATCCACCCGCCTCAGCCTGCCAAATGCTAGGATTAGAGGCATAAACCACTGTACCTGGCTAAGATATTTTGTTATTTGCATATATGTTTGTCCCTAACTCAGTGAAAAAAAGCAAAAGTACTTTCATTACTTTTTTTTTTTTGAGACAAAGTCTTACTTGTCACCCTCAGTAGAGTGCCATGGCATCATAGCTCACAACTTCCAACTCTTGGAGAATCACTCTTAAGTGATTCTCTTACCTCAGCCTCCCATGTAGCTGGGACTATAGGCACCCACCACAATGCCTGGCTATTTTTTTAGAGGTAGGGTCTCGCTCTTGCTCAGACTGGTCTCAAACCTGTGAGCTCAGGCAATCCACCCTCCTCAGCCTCCCAAAATGCTAGGATTACAGGTGTGAGCCACCACGCCTTATCTTTTATTTTTTAATTTTTATTTTAGAGGCAGGATCTCTCTCTGTGGCCCAGACGGGTGCGGTGGCACTATCAAAGTTCACTATAGCCTCAAACTCCTAGGCTTAAAAGATCCTGTAGCCTCAGCTTCCCAAGTAGCCAGGACTACAGGCATGAGGCACTGTACCCAGCTTGTTATTTATCTATTTATATGTCTGTTTATCTGACTTTAAATACTAAACACTTATAGCTTATAGTCCAGATGTTAGCTGGGAGCACAGTCACATAAGGGATTGGCTGGGCCTGGAGAGTGAGCAACCAGGATGACCTATTCATTGGTGCTGCTGACTGAAAGGAGTACTGAGCTCCTACCTATGTAGGCCTCTCCACCAGCTGCTGGAGCAATCTGATAACATGGTGGCTGGCCTTACCCAAAATGAGCAAGAGAGTGCAAGGTAGAAGCTTCAAAATCTTTTTCTTTTAAAATATTTTTGAAAGATGGGGTCTTGCTGCGTTACCCAGGCTGAACTTGGGCTTAAGCAATCCCCCCCCTCAGTACCCACCACTGCACCCAGATGAAGCTTCAGTGACTTTCATAGCCTAACCACAGAAGTCACAACCCCAAATTTTGGCAGTATCCCATTAGTCAAAGAGGTCAGCCCTATTTCGTGTGAGAGGATATACATAGGGCATGAATACCAAGAGGCCAGTAATACTGGATGGCTACTTTGAAGGCAGGCTACCATAATACACATCTACAGCTTGGCACGTGTAGCTCAAGTGGCTAAGGCACCAACCACATACACTAGAGCTGGTGGGTTCAAATCCAGCCTGGGCCTGCCAAACAACAATGACAACTACAACAAAAAAATAGCCAGGCATTGTGGCGGGCGCCTGTAGTCCCAGCTACTTGGGAGTCCAAGGCAAGAGAATCGCTTAAGCCTGGGAGCTGGAGGTTGCTGTGAACTGTGATGCCACAGCACACTACCCAGGGCAACAGCTTGAGGCTTTGTTCACTCCCCCCAGAAAAGTTACACATCTACACATCTGTAGATTTCCCTTGATGCATAAAACATGCTAAGGGATCATAACAAAAGAACAACAAGGCTCAGCGCCTATAGCTCAACTGGCTAAGGCGCCAGCCACGTACACCTAAGGTGGCGGGTTCGAATTCCCAGCCCGGGCCCGCCAAACAACAATGACGGCTGCAACCAAAAAAAAATAGCCGGGCATTGTGGCGGGCTCCTGTGGTCCCAGCTGCTTGGGAGGCAGAGGCAAGAGACTCGCTTGGGCCCAGGAGTTAGAGGTTGCTGTGAGCTGTGATGCCACAGCACTCCACCCCAGGGGATAGCTTGAGGCTCTATCTCAAAAAGAAAAAAAAAAGAACAACAAGTTGGGCAGCACCTGTGGCTCAGGTGCTAGCCCCATATGCTGGAGGTGGCGGTTCAAACCCAGCCCTGGCCAAAAACTGCAAAAAAAGAATGACAAGTTGTTTGAATTTAATTTCTACAGTGTGTCTTGAGGAAACAATAATATATTTTCTTCTTTCTTTCTTTCTTTCTTTCTTTCTTTCTTTCTTCCTTCCTTCCTTCCTTCCTTCCTTCCTTCCTTTCTTTTTTTTTAGATAGTCTCAGTCTATAGCCGTAGGTAGAGTGCTGTGGCTCCATAACTTACAGCCACCTCAAACTTGTAGGTCTCAAGAGATCCTTTTGCCTCAGCCTCCTGAGTAGCTGGGACTATAGGTGCCCACTACAATGCCTGGCTAATTTATCTATTTTTGAATACAGGGCTCGCTCTCTTGCTCAGGCTGATCTCAAACTTGTAAGCTCAAGCAATCCACCCACCTCAGCCTCCCAGAGTACTAGGGTTACTGACATGAGCCACTGCACTCAGCCAATGATACATTTTCTTACAAAATTATTTGCTGTTAATGATATCAATTTTCAAAGAAGCCAGCACAGAATTGGAGCATAAAAGTAGGTCAGTTATGAGTAAGAACCATTTTAGATGTTCTTCAAACTTTCTAAACAATTCTGGCCTTCTCCTTTCTCTACTTAAGAACACATAGTGGCTGCCATCTATGTAACAGTCCCTCTTCCTTCCCATACACAATGCTCCAAGTTGAGTGACTTTGAAATTCCATGCAAGAACTTTTCTTTCACGTACTGTGCTATGCTCTCTGCTAGAAGGTCTTTCTTACGTCCACCTAAGAAACTGCCTAACACTTGAGCATCGTTCTCAAATTTCGCTTCTCAATCAGACATGACAAGAAATCCTAATTCTTCCACCATACTCAGATTTTTGTCTCAGTGAACTTTGTTAGCTCATGATAAATACTTGTCAGTCTTCCTACTAATTTATAGTTTTCCACCATGGAGATCATCTGTAGATCTCTGGCGCTTCAGGCAATGCCTAGCATTTGCTCAGCAAATGTTTATGGAGTTAGAATAACAGCAAGTTCTTTCCAGTGTCACTGGCAGCAGAGCTTACTTTACCACTATGTGGCAGCAGACTACAGAGTTATTTCCACCTTCTACTAAGGAGTGCAGCCACTAGGAGAAGTCACAAATTGTAGACAATGTTTTTTTTTTTTTTTTTTTTTTTTTTTTTTTAGACCTAGCCTCAAGCTATCCCCCTGGGCAGAGTGCCATGGCATTACAGCTCACAGCAACCTCCAACTCCTGGGCTCAAGAGAGTCTCCTATCTCAGCCTCCCAAGTAGCTGGGACCACAGGTGC
>CAUYTI010075632.1:0-36024 GCA_963575145.1 Galago senegalensis | reverse complement strand
TGGCATCACAGCTCACAGCAACCTCCAACTCCTGGGCTCAAGCGAGTCTCCCGCCTCAGCCTCCCAAGTAGCTGGGACTACAGGCGCCTGCCACAACGCCTGGCCATTTTTTGGTTGCAGCCATCATTGTTGTTTGGCGGGTCCGGGCTGGGGATTCGAACCCCCCACCTTAGGTGTATGTGGCTGGCGCCTTAGCTGCTTGAGCCACAGGCGCTGAGCCTTGAGTCAATTCTTGTAAATGGTGAGAGGTGTAGGTCCAGTTTCAGTCTTTTACATGTGGTTATCCAGTTCTCCCAATACCACTTACTGAATAGGGAATCTTTCACCCACTGTATACTCTTGTTTGGTTTATCAAAGATTAGGTGTCCGTAACATGTTAGTTGCATCTCATGGTTTTCTACTCGGTTTCAAATGTCAATGTCTCTATTTGTGCCAAAAAAATGCTGTTTTATCATTATGGCCTTGTAGTATAGCGAAAGTCTGGTAGGGTGATACCCCTGACTTTGTTTTTATTACTAAGAATTGCCTGGGCTATATAGAGTTTCTTCTGGTTCCAAACAAAATGAAGAATTATTTTTTAAAATCTTAACAGTATGATGATGGCATTTTAATGGGGTTTGCTTTGAATCTATAGATTGCTTTGGGTAGTATAGACATTTTCACAATGTTGATTCTTCCCAGCCATGAGCACTGTACGTTCTTCCATTTGTTAATATCTTCTGCTATTTCTTTTCTTAGGGTTTTGTAATTTTCTTTGTAGAGGTCCCTCTCTTCTTTGGTTATGTATATTTCTAGGTATTTCTTTTTTTTAAGGAAAAAAAAAGCTACTGTGAAGGGGATTGTATCCATGATCTGGTTCTCATCTTGCCTCTTATTGGCATACGCAAAGACTACAGTTTCATAGACATTGATTTTATATCCTGAGACACTGCTATATTTTTTGATGACCTCCAGGAGTCTTGTGGTTGAAGCTTTAAGGTTCTGTAAGTATAAGATCGTATCATTGGCAAAGAGCAAGAGTCTGATGTCCTCTGCTCCCAATTGGATGCCCTTTATTTCCTTCTCTTACCTGACTGTATTGGCTAGAACTTCCAGCGCTATGTTGAATAGTAGTGGCAATAGAAGACAACCTTGTCTGGCTCAAGTTCTAAGTGGAAAAGCTTTCAGTTTTACTCCCTTCAGTATAATATTAGCTGTGGGTTTGTCATAGATGGCTTCAAGCACATTAAGAATTGTGCCACCTATACCTGAAGTCTTAACTAATTAGAAAAGGATGCTGAATTTTATCAAATGTTTTTTCTGCATCTATGGAGAGGATCATATGGTCTTTGTTTTTGCCTCTGTTGATGTAGAGAATTATGTATATGGACTAGCAAATGTTAAGCCAGCCTTGTATCCCTAGAATTAAACCTACCTGATCATGATGATTTTCTTAATGTGTAGCTGTAATCTATTGGCTAGGATTTTACTGAGAATTCTGCATCTATATTCATTAGTGAAATTGGTCTAAAATTGTCCTTTTTAGTTGGGTTTTTTCCTGGTTTGGGTATCAGGGTGATGTTTGCTTCAGAGAACCTGTTAGGGAATATTCATTCCTTCCCAATTTTTTTGAATAATTTTTGCAGTATGGGTATAAGCTCTTCTTTAAAGGTTTGATAGAATGCTGGTGTAAAGCCATCTGGACTAGGGCTTTTTTTATTGTTAGGAGATTATTATTTCTTCAATCTCAGTTCTTGAAATAGGTCTGTTCAAGAGATCTATTTCTTCTTGGTTAAGTCTAAGGAGAGGGTGTGATTCCAGGTATTGATCCATTCCCTCCACATTATCAAATTTCTGGGCATAGAGTTTCTTATAGTACTCAGAGATGAGTACTATAAGAAATGAGATGATCTCTTGTATCTCTGTTGTTATTTCCCCTTTATTATTTCTGATTCACGTTATCAGAAATTTTACTTTTCTATTGCTAGTTAACAAGGCCAAAGGTTCATCAATTTTATTTTTTTTTTTTTGAAAAACTAACTTTTGGTTTCATTAATTTTCTGAATGTTTCTTTTGTTTTCAATTTCATTCATCTCTGATTTAATTTTGGTTATTTCTTTTCTTCTGTTGGATTTGGGATTAGATCATTCTTCTCCTTCTAATTCCTTAAGATGATTCATGAGTTTGTTGATGCTCTTTCTGTTTTTCAAACGTAGGCATCTAATGTGATAAATTTCCCTCTTAATACTGCTTTTGTTGTATCCCACAGGTTTTGGTAACTTGTGTCTTTATTGTTGCTATGTTTGAGAAACTTAATGACCTTCTTTTATCTATTCCTGAACCCAAATATCATTCAGTATAAGATTGTTTAATTACCAAATCTTTGTGTGGGGTTGATTTTTTTTTTTTTTAGACAAAGTCTGTGGCTGTCACCCTGGGTAGAGTGCTGTAGTGTCACAGCTCACAGCAAACTCAAACTCTTCGGCTTAAGTGATTCTCTTGCCTCAGCCTCCCAAGTAGCTGGGACTACAGGCACCTGCCACAATGCTCAGTTATTTTTGTTGTTGTTGTTGCAGTAGTCATTGTTGTTTTAGCTGGCCCAGTTCGAGTTTGAACCCACCATCCTTGGTGTATGTGGCCAGCATCCTACCCACTAAGCTAGGGCACCGCCAGGATGAATGTTTTTGTTGGAGTTGAGTTCCACCTCCAACAAAAACCATTGCATTATGGTATGAGAAGATACAAGGTATAATTTCCATTCTTTTAATTTTGCTGAGGTTTGACTTGTATCCTAGGATGTAGTCATCCTATTCTTTAGGATGTGTATCCTATTCTTTAGTTTGGAGACGGTGTGTTCGGTATATGTCTACTAATCCCTTTTGTTCTACAGTCACATTTATGTCCTTTGTATCTTTGTTTAGTTTCTGTTTAGAGGATCTGTCCAGTTCTGTCAGAGAGATGTTAAACTCTCTATTATGGGGTTATGAGATAACATATTTCTCAGGCCCATCAAGGTCTGTTTCATAAATATGAGAGCTTTTAAGTTGGGTGCATAAATACTTAAAATTGAAATATCTTCTTATTGTATTGTTCCTTTGACCACTATAAAATTTCCATCCTTGTCTTTCTTAACTAAAGTTGTTTTAAATATGCTAGTATCTGAAAATAAGATTGCAACTCCTCCTTTCTTCTGATTTCCATTTCTGTATACAGTTTGAGTCTGCCACATTTGCCAAGCTTTTCACTCAACGCACACCCCAACAATTGAAAACTCCAGAAAGGCTTCCTCCAATCCCAAGCCTCTGTTGGGATCCAGCCAATCCCAGTCAGTAGCAATCACTTTCCTAATTTATCAGATTTCCACTGCTCTGGACCCAGCTCACCACCTCTCACTGTGCTCCCTGAGCTACAACTCTGGGTAAGGACTCACACCAGGTATGGATGGGTTTCTCTCTTTTTCCCCAGTTGTTCTAGGAGAGCTCAGCTGAAGAATCCTTCTGGTCTGCCATCTTGCTCCACCTCAAGAATCTTTTAAGTCCACAGTTAGACGTGTCTCCAATTCATTTTCAATTTGTATTTTTAATTTGGGTCCCCCTGCAGTTGTGTAATACAGCAGTCCTGATTATAGGTGTATTTGTAATTTGTGTTTCAAGTCTTTTATTAAAACTATTAACATTTGGCCCTTAAAAAGGCAGATCCATTTTTTCCACTCAGAATGGAATGACTTTGTCTATAAATAAGCATGTACAATAATTACAGTACAAGATAAATCAAATGCTGGTCTCTTACTACTAAGCAAGACTATACCCTAACAAATAGATTCATATTTTTACTACTTTCTTATTCCACCCTTCCATATTGCCAAGATAAACTGCTTAATCACCTCTATGATTTACATGTATCAACTCTTACTTCTTCCCACCAGAACGTCTGACCTCCTCTGAGACCACAATGTTTACAACCTTCTTTAAGACCCAAATCTTACATATGGATAATATACACTGGACACTTGACAGCACTGCCTCGCTTTTACATTATCCATTCTGTTTTTCAAGTTGGTTCCATTTATATTATAAAGTTTTTACTCATCGGTTATTAGTTGGTATAAATATAAAAATCTAACAAGTTTATCTCCCTCGAATATAGAAAGGTATTACAGCCACAATGGAGATGACTATACCTCATGACAGAAGCTAACACTCACTAATAGCCAGGCATTTTTACATGCATTAGCTCATTTAATTTCCATAACATCCCTATTTTCTAAGTGCTATTATAATGCTCATTTTAGAGAGTCAATAATGGAAGCACATAGTGGTAATCTGCCAAAGATTACACAGCTTGTATGTGGATGTTTAACCAGTGATGCTTTGCATTGCCATGCACTGTGAAAGCACTTTACAAATATGAACACATTTAATCCTTACAACAACTGGAAAAGGCAGGTATTGTCCCATTCTACCAGTAAAGAAATGGAAGCACAAGAGATTTAGTAACATGACACGTCAACCCAGCTGCTAAGTGCCTAGCCACAGAGCAAGCCACAGCAGTGTGGATTCAGAGGCCTCAAGCTTAACTATCAAGTCACTCCACTTTCTTAACAGTGCTGCAGTTAAGTTCCTTCCTAAGATTTCTAGTTTTTAACTACAGCAATATTCTGTTGCATATTACTTTCATACACTCTTTAGTTTGCTATATATTTAAGAGCTTAATATATAAAAATTATGGTACTAAATGCAAGGGGAGGATATAAATACTATTAATACCTAGTTACTTAATACCCATGAGTTTTCTGGTCTATGAGTAGAGATGAACCATGCTCAAAAAAAGATAGTGCTGTAGGAAATAAAGCAGTCAAATGCCATGAGTGTGGTTCAGAGAAAGTGCTAACATTTAGCAGAGGCCACTGAGGAAGTTTTCATGACACAGCTGGACAGGGAGGGATAAGTAAACATCCTACAAATACTTCTATCCTAGGATTAACACCACATTACCGCGCTCTTGTGTTTGTCTTCCCCTACCAGAATTTGGTCTTTTATGAAGAAGGACTATTTTTAATCTCTCCAGCACCCAACCAAGTCATTACTCAGTGAATGGTTGTGGGATGGGGGGAGAGAGGATATTAGGGAAAAGCACATGGCACGCACTGAGAACATCGTGAACTAAAAGGGAAAAAACACTAAAAGTACATTTTACATTTTAGTTGCTGCAATAAAGGCAGTTACTGTGTGGTCCAACTCTTGGGGACCCCATTTTCACTGTATTCCATGTGAATGCACCCCTTCTGGAGTGAACACTGTGAGAACAGGTCCCCCTGAAGTTGTGTAACACAGCAGTCCTAATTATAGGCGTGTTGTTCAATAGCCCTTAGCAAGGGAAAGAAGATTTCCTAACCCAGTTCTGCCTTCCTCATTGTTACTCCTTGATATATGCCATGGGTGTGCTCTTAAAAAACTCATTAAACTTAAGGTTTGTATGTTAAAAATGATGTGTAGGCAAAAGAATAATCTTTTTGACAAGCAGTGATGGGAAGAGTGGATATCCACATAAAAAAGAGTGAAGTTGTAGCCTTAACTTACACCATATACAAACATTAACTCAAAGATACTAAAGACTTAATCATAAGACCTAAAACTATCAAACTCCTAGAAGAAAACATAGGGAAGAACTTCAAGACACTGGCTTTGGCAATTATTTATTGGACATAACACCAAACACAAAGGCACCAAAAGCAAAAATAGACAAATGGAAATACATCAAACTTAAAAACTGCACATCAAAGGAAGCAATCAACAAAGTGAAAAGGCAGCCTATGGAAATGAAAGAAAACATTTCCAAATCACCTATCTGAAAGGTGGTTAATGTTAATAATACACAAGGAACTTCTACAACTCAACAGCAATAAAAATAACTCAAGTAGTAAAGACCTTGAAAAGACCATAGATAATTTTCCAAAGAATATAAACAGCCAACAGTTTAAAAAATGCTAAAAATCACAAATAAGAGAAATGTAAATAAAAACCACAGTGAAACATCACCTCCTATCTATGAGGACGGCTCCTACAAAAAGTAAAAATAACAAGTGTTGGTGAGAATACAGAGAAATGGGAACCTTTGTGCACCGTAAATGGCAAAGTAAAACTCTGTAGCCACTATGGAAAATACAAGTTCCTCATAAAATTAACACTAGAATTGCCATATGGTTCAGAAATCCCACTGCTGAGTATTTACACAGAAGAATTCAAAACAGGATCTCCAAGAGATAGCTGTACTCCCACGTTTGGTGCCACATAATCCACAAAAGCCAAGAGGTAGAAGCACCACAAATGAATGGATAAAGAAAATGAGGTACATGTTTACAAAGGAACACCAAGCAGTCTTTTAAAATAAGTAAATTATGCCGTAACATGGTTGAGCCTCAAGTGAAATAAGCATGAAAAATGTGGCATGATTTTAACATCAAGTATCTAAAGCAGTCAAAATCATAGAAAGGTGGTTGCCAAGGGTTTGGGGAGTGAAATGGGGCTAAAGTGTTTGTATAGGTACAGGAGTTTTGGTTTTGTAAGATGAGAACATTCCAGAGGACTGCTGCACAACCACGTAGTATCTCAATATTGAACTGCACACCTGAAAATGGTTAAGATGGTATATTTAATGTTGTGTTCCCCCCCCCCACCAATAAAAGTATAAATCTACAGCAAAACAGAAGTAATGTTCATGTGACAAGTTGTGGTGAAGACCAATTACTCCAGTTTCACAGTTTCAGGGAGGCGTGCCACAGTGGTTGAGCACAGACTGGGAAGCCACACCTCTTTCTTAGGTGCCAGCTGTGGCTCCACCCAGGAGCTTTTGACCATGAGAAAGTTACTTCATCTCTTTCTGCACAAATATCCCCATCTTAAAGGTAATTATTATCCCACTGGTTTATTCTCACCAACACCTGGTATTTTTACTTTTTGTAATAGACATGCTTCTATCTGACAATGTGAGTGTTACTTTCTTTGCATTATTACTATTATTATTGCTTAATATTTTGTTGCAGCAATCGTCTGATTTCTTTTCTGAATGTATTTATCTTCATTTGTCCTTTATGAGGTTTTTGTTCTCAGTCCTCATGTTAAATATTGTTACTGTCATTAAATTTGGCCTTTTTAATTCTGTAAAGGCAAAAGTGGAAACCTAATATACACATGTATAAGAAAAATTAATAAAAAAAAAAAGCTGCAAACAGGAAGGAAATATAAAGGAACCAAGTTTGATCAGAGACAAATCTTGACTGTGTTTTCACTTTAAGATTATGTAATACAGAGGAAATATAGATGAATGAAAAGGAGCACTGTTTTCCAGAGAAGTCACATTAACAATCTCCTGTAACTCATGTTAACAAACCTACGTCATCTAACTCACTTGAGCAGAGTGTTGCAATGCCATCAGGCAAACATAACTAGGTTATAATCCTCCTAAGCTGCCAGAGAGAAAAGGGGCAGGGCTGGGAACTAAACTGTTGATGTGTGTAAAACAAGGAAATACAAGAAGTCAAAGGGGCCTTTATTTCATGTGTCAGTGTTACACCAGTAGGGAACATAAATCCAACACAGAAGTCCCACTTTTAAAAAAAAAACCAAACAAGAAATTAAGGGGAGGAGTATAAAAAAACAAATTTAATCATCCCCCACTAAAAAAATCTATTAGCTGAGTAACTATTGGAAAATCTGGCTGCTTCTGACTAACTAAGCTTACCTTAAATGAAATTCTTTATTGACATAATCTCAATATTGCACGACTTTTTTAATCAAACAAGATTATTTTACACTTGCTTTGCACTGAAGAATAAGAATTCGAAGTGCTGTTTAAAAAAATCTATTTCTAAAAGTATGACTCAAGGAGCCATCATCTGCCACTGACAAGCTTCAATATGCAGCTACAAATTGGGTTCCAGCAGAGGGAGTCCTGAAACAGCGGCTGACAGAGGAAAACTGATGTAAATCTAAGATTAATTCAACAGATCCATTGATGTATAAATTAATATGTCAATTCTCAGTAAAGATTTTGAGTACTGGTGAATAACAGAAATTTAAAGAATTCCTGACATTCCCTATATAGGCACTAAATCACTACTTACAATGAACAGTAAATGCCAAAACCGTGGAGAAAGGCCAATTTGTATGCTTTTTGGTTGATTGCATACATGCTACTAGTGATCATGGTACCATGGGTCTTGGAATTTGCCTTTTCTAGACAATTTCCTGTATGGTATGCATGGCAGAAACATGGTCACAGAAATAATTTTTTTTTTTAAAAAGCAAACTTGAGTGAACTCACATTCCCTCAATCCTGTTGTTATTAACCGCACCTACAACTTTGAATCTAAGTACAATACTTTTAAACACACATTTGCAAAATGAGATGTGTGAAGAGCAAACAAAATAAGATTAACTCTGTTACAATACAATAATCTCCAAGATGGAAAATTTGTGTCCTATTTAAAATTGGGGTCTTCAAGTTTAAAAAGTTCAAGTGTGAAGTTCTCCTTTTTAGTTGGGTCTTTTCCTGGTTTTGGTATCAGGGTAATGTTGGCTTCACAGAACGTATTAGGGAAGATTCCTTCATCCTCAATTTTTGGGAATAATTTCTGCAATATGGGAATAAGCTCTTTTTTGAAGGTTTGATAGAATTCTGCTGCGAAGCTAACTGGATCAGGACATTATTTTGTTGGGAGATTTTTTTATTGTTTCTTTGATCTCAGTGCTTGAAATTGGTCTGTTTCTTCCTGGCTAAGTCTAGGGAGAGGGTGTGATTCCAAATGTTGATCCATTTCCTTCACATTGTCAAATTTCTAGGCATAGAGTGTTTTGTAGTATTCAGGGATAATCTCTTACATCTCTGTGGCATCTGTTGTCATTTCCCAATTTATCATTTCTGATTGAGATTACTAAAGATTTTACTTTTCTATTTCTAGGTAGTCTTACCAAAGGTTTATCTATTTTATTTTTTCAAAAACCCAACTCCTTACTTCATTAATTTTCTGAATGATTCTTTTGTTTTTAATTTCATTAATCTCTGATTTAATTTTGGATATTTCTTTTCTTCTTCTGGGTTTAGGCTTAGATTGTTCTTCTTTTTCCAATTCCATAAGATGGCTTGTGAGTTTGTTGATGCGCTCTGATGCCTACATCTGTTTTCCGGATGTAGGCATCTAAAGTGATATTTTCCTCTCAGGACTGCTTTGCTGTATCCCACCAGTTTTGGTAGCTTGTGTCTTCACTGTTGTTATGCTCAAGGAAGCTAATGATTTCCTCTTTTTATTTCTTCCTGTACACAGCTGTCATTCAGCATAAGGTTGTTTAATTTCCATCCCTTTGTGTGGAGTTGAATGTTTTCTTTAGAGTTGAGTTCCACCTTTAATGCCTTGGGGGTCTGAGAAGATACAAGGTAAAATTGCAATTCTGTGGATTCTGTTGAGGTTTGTTCTGTGTCCTAGGATATGATCAATTTTTTCCATGGGCTGATGGGAAGAATATATATTCTTTAGCTTTTAGACACAGTGTTCTATATGCATCTATCAAGCATAGTTGTTCTAGGATCTCATTTAAGTCCCTTACATTTTTGTTTAATTTCTGTTTGCAGTGGTTCTCAACCTTCCTAATGCCATGATGTATTTTCGTTGTTACAAAGGGGTGATGACTCAAAGGTTGAGAACTGCTGGTTTAGAGGCTCTGTCTAGTTCTTTAACAAGAATGTTAAAGTTCCCTGTTACAGTATTATACGATATCCTATTGCTCATACTAAAAAAGGTCTGTTTCAAGAATAAGGTAGCATTTAAGTTGGGTGCATAAATATTTAGAATTGAAATGTCTTCTTGTTGTATTTTTCCCTTGACCAATACAAAGTGTCCATCTTTATCTTTTTTGACTTTAGTTACTTTAAATCCACTTGTATCTGAAAATAAGATTGCAACCCCTCTTTTCTTCTGAATTCCATTTGCCTGAAAAATTTCACTAATGAAAATAGATGCAAAAATTCTCAACAAAATCCTAGCCAATAGATAAAAGACCTAAATTTAAGGCAGGAAACAATAAAAATCCTCAATGAAAGCACAGGAAAAACACTGCAAGATATTGGCCTGGGGAAAGACTTTATGAAGAAGACTTCCATGGCAATTGCAACAACAATAAAAATAAACAAACAGGACTTAAACTGAAAAGCTCTGTACAGCTAAGGAGACAACAACCAAAGCAAACAGACAATCTGCATGATGGGAAAGGATATTTGCATATTTTGAATCAGACAAAAGTCTGATAACTAGGATCTATTGAGAACTCAAATTAATCCACATGAAAAAAGCCAAAAATCCCACATATCAATGGGCAAGAGACATGAAAAGAACCTTGTCTAAAGAAGACAGACGAATGGCTAATAAACATGAAAAAATGTTCATTGTCCCTAATTATGAGAGAAATGCCAATCAAAACCACCCTGATATCATCTAACCCCAACGAGAATGGACCACATCGCAAAATCTTAAAACTGCAGATGCTGGCGTGGATGTGGAGAGAAAGGAACACTTTTACACTGCTGGTGGGACTACAACCTAATACAACCTTTTTGGAAGGAAGTATGGAGAATCTTTAAAGAACTATAGTTAGACCTCCCATTTGATCCTACAATCCCATTGCTGGGCATTTACGGAGAAGGAAAAAACTCCTTCCACCATAAAGACACCTGCACTAGACTGTTTATAGCAGCTCAATTTATAATCACCAAAATGTGGAAACAGGCTAAATGCCCACCAATGCAGGGATTGATTAACAAGCTGTGGTATATGTATACCATTAAAAAAGATGAAGACTTTACATCTTTTGTATTAACCTGGATGAAAGTAGAACACATTATTCTTAGTAATATGAAGTAATTATTCACAAGAATGCAGAAGCATAAATCCAATGTACTCAATTTTAATATGAGGACAATTAATGACCTAGTACACAGTGGGGGGTGAAGGAAGTGGGGAACAGAGAGGGAAGGAGGGAGCGGGATGGAGGTCTCAGTATGTGGCACACCTTTTGGGAACTTTACCCAACAAATGCAATCAGTGTAACCTGGTTTCTTGTACCCTCAACGAGTCCCCAACAATTAAAAAAAATTAATTAACTAAAAAAAAAACTTCAAGTGATGTCTCCATAGCAGGCAGAGAGAATGGAGAAAGTTGGGTCTCAGGGCTAGAGTATAAGAGCAAAACAAGAGATGCAGCCTCTGGTGAAACAAAAACCTAAACAGGCACTCAATAAACTAATTTTGTTGCAACAAGGCAAGGAAACCGAACTCTTACACCTAAACAAAAACCAATACCCTGAAATTCTGATGTTTCTTTTATTATACAACTCACTTAATACAGGTTAACACCGACACTCTACTACTTGACACCTTCATCTTTTTGAATGGTTTGGGTCTCTTCCTATGTCAGTAATTTGTGTCCACATGCTATACTTTACTCACCTTGCATTAGCTTATCTCAGCAAAGGATTCCTAACACTAAAAAATTCCAAGAGGTGGAAGTAGGTTAGAGGGCTTAAAAGCAGAGGGGAAAAGCAAAAAAAAAAAAAAAAAAAACAGTCAGATTCAAGAGATGTTTAATCTGAATACATCATTTATAGTTAAAAACCTCCAAAATCTAACCCTACTAGGCAGGACCAAATAAACTCTATTCAGCTTAAAGCCTCCCCAACCAAAAAATAATGTTCCAGGCTGATAATCACCTCTTGTCACCCCCCTCTCTCACCTACCCTTCAAATATTGCTTTGATTTTTCTGAGCCTTGCCCCCTACTGTTAACTCCACTTTAAATGCCCAGCCTAGTCACAGGGCAAAAAATTCAAGGTTTTGTTTTTATTAAGCCTGACTCTGCATCAATGACCTTGCCACTTAAGGAGACTTCTTTCACAAAGTTAGGAAGATTAAATGAGAAATATATTCAAAACACTGTGCCTAGTCCAGACTAAAGCACTAAATAAGCACTTTCCTATCTTTCCCAACTACATGCTAAACTCCTGCTCACAGTTTAAACCTGAGTTTAAATGTCCCTGTTTCTGTTAACACCTTACTTCTGTGCTCAATTTATTTCCCCTAAAATAATCAGTTGGCCACTCATATTTTCCTCTGGTACCATACAGAAACCATGGTTTCACTGTCATTTCTTATTTCTGTGTCTTTTTGGTCCATTATAGAAAAAAACACCTCCAGGTTGGGATGTTTACCTTATCTAGTTCCAGCCCACCCTAAATCTGACAGAATCATTAACAGAAGCTTAAATAGCATTTGTTAAATAGGTAAATTATTCATTCAACTATTACAACTACAACCTGTAGATGGCCTTTCAAATATTTTTGACAAGGTACTATTTTGTTTCTTGAAAAGAATAATCCTAACTTAAAAGTGGTAGTTTACTAGCAAGAGAATTTTTTGTAAAATGTTTCTGCTCAATATTCATTCCTTTATTCAAAAAGTGTATCCTGGGCGGGGCTTATGACTTAAAGGAGTAGGGCTCCGGCCCCCTATGCCGGAGGTGGCAGGTTCAAACCCAGCCCCAGCCAAAAACTGCAAAAATAAGTGTTTCCTATGTGCCAAGGAATATACCAGTAAATAAAATTAACTATAATTCCTGCTCCTATGGGCCTTATTATTTACCACAGGTAAATTTATGGAAGAAAGAAGCCTGGCTGAAAACATAGGAAGCTTGGCTGAAAACGGTACCAGAAGCCACATTTTGCTATTCATCG
This sequence comes from Galago senegalensis, assembly GCA_963575145.1. NCBI lineage: Eukaryota > Metazoa > Chordata > Mammalia > Primates > Galagidae > Galago > Galago senegalensis. Next base: position 23,270 of record CAUYTI010075632.1, on the reverse strand, counting down.
ACATTTACTAAACAACGAAAGGACAAAACAAACCCCTGACCACACATGAAATTTACTGAAGAAAAGACAGCATGACATTAACCCAGATTTGGTGTACTAAACAAGCAAACTGATTCAGTGTTCCTCAAAAATGCTCATGTTAGGGACCTATTTCCTTGTAGCTAAAAAAAAAAAAAAATCACAGGACTTCTCTTTAAAAGGCTAGTAATCTTTTTGAGTTTTAAGTGGTTGGGTTTTTTGTTTGTTTGTTTTTTTTTTTTTGGTTTTGTTTTGTTTTGAATGTAGCCCATTTCAAAGCCTGTTTGGGACCTTAAAGATTCTTCATTTTGTAAATGAAGAGGGCTTTTACAATACTAATACTTTACCTCAGGGCTTCTCTTCAGAGGGGTGTGTTTTCTGGGAGAGGTGAGATGGGAAGGGCACTATGGGGACTGAATCAGGCTCAGCATGTAAACTGGGCTTCTCTGTTCAGCTGACCAGCCCAGAGGACCTGGAATGAGGCTGGGAGATAGAGAAGCCTCTCCAGTTCCTGCACATCAACATTTCTGATCTTATCTCTTGCTTCAGCCTCTGAGCTGCATTCACCTTGTCCCCCAAACATGCCCTATGCTTTTCTTTCTTGATGGATTCCCTTCCTAGAAGGTTCTCTCCTCACTTCTGCTAAAATAGTCTCCAAGTGCAACACACCACTCCCATGGGAAGCTTCTGGCTTCCCTCTGTTGGGGAGAACCAAACCCTCTGAATTCATCAGTCATTTCTGACAGCATCTCTTAGCAAACTCAACCCCACCTTAGTTTCACCTTGCTGTGTTTACTGGAGTACAACCCCCCCCCCACCTTTCCACCCACAACATCCGGAAGGGGAACATACAATGGGGGATTTGATTTTTATGGCCAATAAAAGACTAAATGTAGTACCCCAAATCCTATCCAACACTTCCCACACAGCTCAACACTAGGAAGCTTCATCTAGAGAGTTCTACAAAACATTACTCCATTTCAAAAATTACAAGATTCAAGTATGCTGAATAAATCTTGCTATCTTAAATTATGTGATTTGTCAAAAGAAATGAAAAAAGGTCCAGGTGTCCCAAGCTGACATTGCTGAGCAAAGAATCCTGGTCATGTGACTGTAACAGCAAGTTATCTGTTGAAAATACAGTTTTCATTTGAGTTGGATTTGGGGGATCACTTTGGACTTTATTATGCCAACATATTACTGAGAGCTCTGCCCTGCTTCACTAATTAAGTCCAATAAACAAGCTATAAAGGAAGGTTAGCAACGACAGAGTTTGGATATAAAGTACAGCGAGTTGCGTGTTAGGCTCTTGGTTCCCACATGTGGGGTTGAATAAATGACGTTTGCTTCCCTTTGGAACCCACAGAGAAAGGGCAAAGCACACACATCAAACAAGTGAATGGCAGCAGCCCCAGGTTTAAAGCGCTTTCATCAAGCCCCAACCATAGGGAAGAAAATACTTCAACAGCACCCTAGGGGAAACAAAAAACTGAATTAGGAAATGAAACATTAAAAAAGCATCAGCGGTGTGTCTCAGAAAAATTACTAGTGAGATTTAAGTCACAACCCCCCACTTTCCCTCAAAAGTGCTTTCTAATAATACTGAGCACATTCCAAATAGCTTTCCTCTGCCAAGAACTTGCCAATTGTACCTCCCCTGCTCAGCAACGCGGGTGAAAAAAATCGATGACAAGGGAACCTTATCGCGTTCATTTTTCAAGTAAATTGCAAACTTCTATCTTGCTGGGCATTTATCCACAGGGGGAGTAGCTCCTAAATGAATTTAGGAAATGAACACGACCTTTAACTGATAATTTGCTTCCCTGCTAGAAAGCAGGAGAGGTAAAACCAAAAAGAAAGCATACATGTGAATGCAAAGGAAAAAGTTAGAAATATAGGAAAAAGGAAAAAAGTTGAGAGGCAATACAGCAGCACAGAAGCAAAAAGAGATGCCATCTACAAATAAATAACTAGAGAAGGAAAGAGGGGAGGGGCAGTAAACAACAGTTTGACTCGAGAATTTACTCGTACTTTACGACTGAATGGGTGTAAAGCTGGGAACTCTAAGAAAGGAAAAAGAATAGCAGTGGAGTAACAGACTGGGACAGTGCTAGAGAAACCCCTCCTAAACTCAAGGAGGGCATCAGGTTAGGCTGGATCAAGGGAAAAGCTGGTGATCAACTGGGTTTCTGGAAGTGTGAGAGGTGACAATCCGCAGGTTGACTGGTCCCTGGGAAACCAAAAACTCCACGGCTCGGGACAATGACGCCCCCACCCCCACCTCCCAAGGAAGCCTTTGAGGCTGTACTAAAACGGATAGGCTCTGGGGGCCAGGGAGTGAAGAATTCTCTGGTCGTGGTAGGACCCGACGCGGGACCCTGGAGGCGCAAAGGGAAGGCAACGACCAGAGTCCAGGGCGGTGACACCGGGTCCCGGGCGACCTTCGCGGAGCCCGAACTCACCGATGCCGAACCCCACGACCAAGCGGCCGGCGAGGAGTGTCTCCTTGTTGTTGGCCGCGGCCAGCACCGCGGAGCCGGCGGTGAAGAGGGCACTGGCCAGGAGGATGGCGGCGCGGCGGCCGAAAATGCCGTTGAGGGCGCCGCCGGCCAGCGCCGAGACCGCGGCCGCCCCCACCGTGCTGGACACGAGCAGCTCCTGCCACAGCGCGTCCAGGCTGAGCTGCCGCTTGAGCAGCAGCATGGCCCCGGACACCACCCCGGTGTCATAGCCAAACAGGAAGCCGCCGAGTGCGGAGAAGACTGCCACCACGTACACGAAGGCGGGGGTCTCGTCCTGCTGGAATTGCCGCCGCGCCGCGCGCTCCAGGTCCCCGACGCCGCCGCCGCCGCCCGCGCCCGCGCTCTGCAGGCTGGTGCTCGACTCGGCGGCCGCCAGCAGGCTGCGCTCCCCAGCCGCGCTCGCCGCGTCCGGCTCCTGCTGCTTCCTGCGCCGCTCGCCCATGAGGCTGCTCAGGCTCCGCAGCGTGTACTCCACATTCTCGCTCGCCTTGCGGGACATAAGGCAGGGGCCCGGGGCTTCCCGGGGAGACTAGGCTCCGCGGGCCGGCAGTCTCGGCGAGCTAGACAGCCCGAGCCGGCGGGAGCAACGACCGCCGCCTTCCTCCTCCCGGCTCCTGCTGCCACGGCAGCAGCCGCCGCCACGGCCGCTCCGGAGAGAAAGTTGCTGCCCGCTGCGCTCCGGCGCTGCGGAGTTGGAGCCTGGCGGGTCTCACTCCCGACTCACGCCCCGCGCCTGCCGAGCTGGCGCTGCGGAGCGGCCGGGAGGCGGGGCCGCCGGTCACGTGCAGCCCCGGGCCACCGGGGCGGGGCCGCCAATACGCCCCACCCCCTCTTTGGGCGGGGTCAGGCTCAGCCCGCCCCAGACCCCTAAACCCCACCCTCCTGGTGGGGGGCGACCTCTGACCCAGGCTGCTTCGTTCAGGTCTCTGGCACCTGCCGGACAGCAACGATGAACAGGCACGGTTAGGAGGGTAGGGAGACAGCCCCTCAACCAGCCTGCCTCGCCTTCTAACAGCCTGCAGATAGGACTGGAAAGGGCCTGGGGAAGAACAAACTGGTATAGCACATTCCCTTCCTTTTATGGTATTGTGACATTACCTAGTGTGGTCTACTTCCCTGGCATTAAACGTGTTTGTTCTGGAACAATTCAGGACGGTGTTCTCCCATTTCTGTAACTAGTTTACTCTCCCACTGCCAGTTCTTCAATTTACTTTTATTTTAAAGGTATGGTTCATCTTAATTCTTTGAGGACAGAGATAACATTTCTGCCCAGTGAATGCCAACCCTCCTTCCATGGATCTCTGATCTCTAAAAGAAAATTCCCATATTTGTATTTCACTCTTGTGTAACCACTGGTAGAAAGAAAACCCAAGAATCTGACTTAAGATTTGATAGGCAATCTTCACCTTCCTCCCCCACCGTGCTAACCAAGAGGAAGGTTATGTCTTTTCTGAGAAATCTCAACTGTTCCTCTCCAAGAGGAGCTACTTTAATTGCCTCATTTGTATGAAACAAAGCCAAGATGATGTGATTGGTGACCGATTTCGCAGTTGTTGGCTTGTTTGGAGCCCCGCCCCACACACACACCCTTAAATATTTTGTACATTACTTCATATAGGTCCAGCTCGGGAGAGAAAGATGACTTCGCCGGTCCCTCTGATTTGCTTTCATTCTTCAGGCTAAGAGCAAGAGATAAAGCTTCTATCAGGATTCTATTCCTACAATTTCAGTGCTCTTTTATTTCCCTTTTTTGAGCAAACAGTTTCTTAGCTAGAACCTATTTTTCACGGAGGCTTAAACTTTCTCCCTTCGGAGAAAAAGAGTTTAACATTCTTGTTTGAATAAAAAGATATAGTAAAATTTGCCAAAATTACTTTCATGTGGATTATCAGTCATGATTATCTCCATTAATACCGCATTTTCCTTCCCAGCAACGAGGAAAAATAAATTAATGAACTCAGATAGCTTAGCGGTTTAAATTTAACTTCATCGTGAAGCTTTTAAAGCAGCCTCTACCGTCATTCCTACGGATCAGTTACGCAGAGGGTGTGCGGATCTGAAGCAGCGAACACTTTTCACGTTCAGACCTTGGAAAAGAAGAAGGTGGGAGCGCGCCTTTTTCGGTGCCTGCTACTGTATAGTAAAACTGCGTCCCCTGGTGGTAAACTCATTCACATGGCTTCTAAAGAGAAAAGCTTCCCGGATGAGAAGCAGCTGGTGGGTGCGGTGACAGTTCTCTCGCTGAGATGAAACAAGGGGACTTTTCATCCCAGCTGATGTAGTGAGCACCTTGGCTCCTGAACATACCTTACTAGCAATTCAGCTTTTGGGTCACAGAACACTAACTACTTAAGATGCTTCTGTTTCATATCAGGGCATTTATATACCCGCCGTCAGGTTAGATCCACAAAGAAATGTGAAATGAATAAAGGGCATCAGAGAGTTACACAGAATTCTTCTTGGCTCTTGAAGAGCCAAGTTCAGTTTAGCACTACAGTGTGGATCTAAGATGGAGTTCCCTGAAGGCTGTCCCAGAAGCAGATTCTGGTAAAGTGGAAAGCCATGGGCTGGGAATCAAAAGATACGTCATCTCTACCATTGTTTTACTGTAGAACTTTCCACAAACCACTAGATTAGCTTGTGCCTTATTTATTTCTTTTTTTCTCATCAGTAGAGCAGATAATAGTGCAGCAACTATTCACTGAGTAGAATAAATGTGAAAAGGGCTCGGCACCTGTAGCTCAGTGAGTGGTGCGCCGGGCACGTACACTGAGGCTGGCGGTTCGAGCCCAGCCCCAGCCTGCTACACAACAATGACAACTGCAACAAAAAAATAGCCAGGCGTTGTGACAGATGCCTGTAGTCCCAGCTACTTAGTCTCAGCTTAAGCTCAAGAGTTTGAGGTTGCTGTGAGCTGTAATGCAACAGCATTCTACAGGGGGTGACATAGTGAGACTGTCTCCCCAAAAAAGTGTGAAAAGGTGTTTTTGAAATATAATTAATTGCTATGGAGAGTAAATAAGAAGTGTCATTATTGGGTTACAAGATGAGTTCTAAGCAAAATACGCAGCTGAAACAATCAAATTACATTTATAGGTGGCCAATGAAGTTGGTTAGAGAAATTAATAAAGTCCTATTTCTTTATGCGATCCCCTCAACTCAGAAGAACCAAAACCTTTTAATTTGGTGACATGAATTGTGTTAACTGGTCTGCATAACCCGCCTGGCCCTGACAGATGGAAAGCTGCTTTTCTCTTCCCAGCCAGGATACTAACACGTGCAAATATAATTTAAACTAAACTGTGCAAAAGACATTCCATCAAGAGTGAGAATAGCCAGCCTCAATGTTTCCAAAAGGACGCTATTGTAATTTCCCCGCCTCAGAATTTTTCTGAGATTCTGTCTCAGAATTTGTATAATGTAGACTATGGAATTATCTTAATACCTGGAACACACAGTGACCTTGGGGTATTTCTCACCTGATTTTCAGTAAGCGTGAGGCAGAGATTCTTGATAGTGGAAGCAGGACTATTCACTGCTCTCTTCCTGTGATTTTTCTTAAGCTAGAAAATACATTTTCATAGGTGCGATTAGAGAAGTTGTATCTACAACTCAGCCCACAATTAAAGAAGAGCATCCCTAGTCAATGAGAGCAGGGCTTGCATCTGCCTTGTTCAACACCATTTCCCTTGAGTGTAGCACAGTGTTGACACACACACAGGATGCAAAATATTTTTTTGCATGAACACTTCAATAAATGAATGAGTGAGTAGTATCAGACTGTGCAGAGTCTATTTGACTTAGGGATTTCAGTCATCACTTTCCACCCCTGCGGATAATAGAATGAAATAATGAGAACGTTAGATAACTGAAAGTGCCTCTGTAATATGACATCTAACCCCTTTTCTGTGTATAGCTCAAGCAGTGGTCAGATTTTAACCCATCAAACAGCATACAAAGCTTGTTTTTCCTTCAGAAATGCACAACATGTACTATAAATTTCAATAGAAATATACTATTTTATGTTCATTTATGAAAAGCAGTTTACTTTGCACTGTCTTTAATTGTTGTCATTCTCAGCGAAAAAACACTACATGCCCATATTTTAAAATAGATGATCATATAAATTATTATATACCAAAGAATTCATAGAAACAAACTTCTAGTCAAGTTCATAGGGTAAGACAGATCAATAGGCTGAAAGTTTTAAAATTCTTAAAGAAAATGGTATTTTTGCTCTATAGATCAAGATAACATAAACAACAAAATTGTAACCAAGATAGTAGTTTGATTCCTAGTTGGTACCAAAATTACTTATGAAATGTCAACTGATCAAACTAAAGAATACACAATTTTGTTTTCTCAGGTTTTGCAAAGTACTTAGTTTCTACATTTATCTGGCATATTAGTGATCACTTTCTGTTTTATCATCTATTTGGGGAACCCTAGGTTACATGCAACAAAGCACAACCTCTGTGCATTTTACTTCCAAATTAATACACATCTAACACAGCTACTAACCACACCTGTGATCACTCTGATTAAGCCTTAGTGTGGTTTGGCACATTATTCTAAAGAAAAATTCACCAATAAAGAAAAAGTGTGTAAATCCCAGAAGATAAAATAGGAATAAACACTTTGAAAATCTTTGGAAAAAAATCTTGACAACTTCAAATCTTAAAGCTAAGTCAATATACTTATCAATCAATGGTCTTTCTTCTTGAAACATTACTCTAAACTCCATAGAGAACTGCAAAAAGATGAACCACTTTGATAGCTCTTCCTAATACCACACACACACACACACACACACACACACACACGCTTGAAAGGAAAAAGAGAAAGATGGCTTCCTAGTGGGAAAAAGCACTCTTCAGAATGCAATAAAAAAAAGAAATGTGTTTCTGAGATGAAGAGCTAAGATAATGGCTTTTTTTTTTTGAATCACTGATTTGTTATAAGAGATGTTTGGATGAGTATAGAAAAATCCAGTAAATATATCACTGCCACTGGCTCATGATGACAGACATTCGTCAGAGGGTGCTTTGGTAAGAAAATAAGGATGTAATAGTGCATTGACAAGAAAAGCAAAGTCAATTTCTTTTGTATGAGCCTTATTTTGTAAAATTGCCATGAAATTTCCATGCAGGAGCCCTAGAGTAATCACGGCTATTTCTCATAGACCTCCAGGCTGAGTGTAGGCTCAGCTTTCAATTATCGTCCTGACAGATGAGAGGTTCACAGTGTGAGTGATGGAGGGAAAGCAGCCGACTAATAGATACCCATAATTTTAAACTCCTTGCTGATATTAAAAAATAATGCTTTAGGTTTCTGTTATACTTTAGGTATGTAGCAAAATTGCTTTGTGTCTATTATTTTTAAAAACCATATTTCTGCTGAAATTTTTTCATGTTCTAATATAACATATATATATTAGTTCTGAACTAATAATATATATATTAGTTCTCAAATGTAGTAGACATTTATCATACTTGTGATCATGTCAGACATTTGGACACATTTTCTCTGTTTAAGGTATTGGATGAATTATGAGTCTTGTTTTTATTAAAATAGAAGACAGAAGCTACTTCCCCAAGCTTCCCTGGAGTTAGGGTCAGGTATGTGATCCAGATTCAGCCAATCAAACACATTTGTACAAGACCTTGATTGAAAGAGAATAACATGTACTCTCCATAAAGTACAGCCTCATAAAAGTGGCAGGGACTACCAGAGAGACATACAGCCTGAACAGAAAGCAGCAGCAGTCCCATAGGGATGTACCAAGTGCAAACTTGGCAGCAGGACTGTGGCGCCTCTAGCCTACAGCTGCAGGGGCAGCAGGAACAGCAGAAATGTCTCCACTGCAGAAGCCCATGGGATAATTAGGGTGTAGTTGGAAACACAGCCTCCAAATCTGATTCTCTAGTTCTTGCAAAAATTCTGAAGCTTCATATATGTATTCTATAAATATATAATATGCAGTATTCATATTTATTACATATATAATATATAATAGCTATGGTACGAATGCCATGAGGGAAGAGATGAAAATATATACTTGCAGGGTTCTCATACTATATGTGAAGTGGTAGAATATCACATAAATGAAAGAGGTGAACTATAAAACTTCAAACAACCACCAAAATAATGCAGAAGTGATTGCAGCAATTAAGCCAACAAAAGAGACAAAATATGGGAAAAAATCCAATTCAATGTAAAAGAAGACAGAAAAAGAGGTATGGGCTATAAAAGAAAAATAGTAAGATGGTAGATGGAAGCCAAACCATATCAATAATTACAATGAAGGTAAGTAATCTAAGCACATTAATGAAAAGAGAAATATTGTAAGATTGAATATATAACGCAAAACTCAGCTATATGCTGCCTATAGGAAACCAACTATAAATACAATTAATATATTAAATATTATATATTTTACATATACATTCGTTATATATTAAATATAAAAGGATGAATAACATACACCATACTGACACTGTTCAAAAGAAAGTTGGGGGATTAGGGCTGAGATGATGCACTAGAAGCAGCCTGCACACAATACTCTCAATGAGAGAATGCCAGGCATTCTCTCAAGTAGATGCCCGCCAATGGACAGGTATTCTTGGAAAGAGTATTGTGAATCATTAGAGAAGTGACCAGAGACAATCAGAGTGAAAGAAAGGGTGACAGAGTGACCCACCTTGCAAGATCAGAGGATACCCGGGGGCATCATCCACACATGGGGAAGGATAGGAGGAGAGAAACCCAGGAAGCTGGCTGCTCGGACCCTGCAGCCTAGGCCATGAAGCGGCCACCACCGAGGCTTGCAGACCTATGGACAGTCAGTGATCAGCATGGACACTGTGCAGGGATGTGACACCAGACAGCAGACACAGCGGGGACCTGGTAGCTACATTTTTGTGTCACTGTAGCTGATGGCATTCTGAGCTCATGGGTCCAGAGTACCTGGTCTGCATAGGACTCAGTTTTGCTGTGGCAGCCTCTGCACCATTGCTGCTGGACCCTAGAGGAGCAAGGAGAACAAATGTTCTCATGCACCCTGTGACTGAAAGCTGGGCATCACCCCCATGGAGGATTCCAACAGAGTGGGTGCCACCAATGCCATCGGAGAAGTCTTGCTGCAGTGGCCTTGGTTGGGTCTGGATGGCAGAGAACTCCAGCTGTCCAGTGGCCCAGCCCAGCAGCCCTGTTACTATAGTTCCTATGCTGCCACCCAGCCCCATGACCCTACCCTGGTGGCTCCCACATTACAAGCTGGCAGAACCAACCCCCACATGCCAAAACTCCATAACTGACCTGCTGTCCTCTTGCCACCACTGCACCTAAACTCAAGTGGAGCAAAATCTCGCATCCTGACACCTGCAACCACCACTCAGAAAGTCTCACCCATCTGCCGCTGCCACCACAATGGGGATACCTGGGCAGAGAAATGTCTGACAATCTCACCATTTACAGAGACAGGATCTCCCAATCCCATACCCAAACTTCCAACAGAAGCCTGGGAAACCACCCATCACTCTGCAGAAAGATCCCCCAGCATCAGCTTAGACTACGACAATCAGAGGGGAACAGTAAGCAAAAAGAAAGACCATATGATTATCTCAGTAGATGCAGAAAAAGCATTCAACAAAATTTTTCACTCTTCCACGGTAAAAATCCTCCACAGACTAGGCATAGAAGGAACAAATTTCAAAATTATAAAAGCCATGTATGACACACCCACGGCCAACATCATACTGAATGAGGAACAGTGGAAAGCATTCCCCTCAAGACCTGGTACAAGATAAGGGTGCCATTGTCAGTGCTTCTATTCCACATAGCGCTGGAAATCCTAGCCAGAGCAATCAGGCAAGAGAAAGAAAGAAAGGAATGCTTGGTGTCACTAATCATCAGGGAAATGCAAATTAAAATCACTGTGAGTTACCACCTTACCTTTGCCAGAATGGCCATTATTAAAAAGTCAAAAAACAATAGATACTGGCATGGACTCAGAGAGATAGGAACACTTAGACACTGTTGGTGGGACCAAAAATTAGTACATCTATGGAAACAGTATGGAGATTTCCCTAAGAAATCAACGTACACTTATCATTAAACGCAGCACTCCCTCTACTGGGTATATACACAAATGAAAAGAAGTCATTCTCTCAAAAAGAAAGCTGCACTCGAGTGTTTACTGCAGCACAATCCATAACTGCAATAGTATGGAATCAACCTAAGGAGCCATCACTTCATGAATGGATTATGAAAATGTGGAATATACCTACACATATACCATCAAGTACCACCCAGCCCCGAACAGGAATGAATTGTCTTCTGCAGCAACATGGGTGGAATTACAGGCCATTATCCAGAGTGAAGTATCTATCTCAGGAATGCAATAAAACAAATACTACATGGCCTTTCTAATAATTGGGAGCTAATCTATGGACAAACATGGGCACAAAGAGGTGGAAAGATCACAGAAAACCAGAAAAGAAGTGGGGAGAGTCACAGGGCAGTTACAAATAAAAACTGACCTGTGGGGTATAATGGTGATGGGCACACTAAAAGTCACAACTTAAACACTACAGAAGTTACCTTTGTAACATAGTATCTGTATTCCCTTTATATATCTAAATTAAATTTAAATTAATAAAGGAAGTTAGAATTGCTTTCTTATAATACAGACAAAGAAAATTTCAGAGCAAACAATATTATCAAGGTCATTTCCTAGTGATGGAGGGGTCATTCCAACAGGAGAACACAGTTCTAACAGTTTAACCATCTAAAATCAAAGCTTCAAAATACATGATAGTGATTAAATAAAAATAGTCGTAATTACAGTCAGATATTTCAATATTCCTCTCTCAATAATCGATAGAACTGGTACACAGAAAATATTTGCATGATAAGGCTATTGAATACTTGAATAACACTACCAATTTAGCCTAATTGACACCCCAGCCAACAACAACAGAATGCACATTCCTCTCAAGTACACGTAGAACATTAACCCAAGTTAGACTGTATCCAGACTGTGAAACTAAATTGAATAAATTTACAATGATTCAAGACATTCGAAGTATATGCTTTGACTGTAATGTAATTAAATTAAAATCAACACCAAAAAGCCCACAAATATGTATTTAGAAACTAAATAAAACACTTTTAAATTAACCATGGGCCAAAAAGGGAATTAAAATGAATATTATAAATTTTTTTGATCTGAATAAAAAGGAAAACACAACAAATCAAAATGTGTGTGATGCGACCACAGCAAGCACAAGGGGGAAATTTATAGCAGTACATTTCAGTAACAGAAACAATAGAAGATCTCCAGTCTGGAACCTCAGCTTCAAACTTAAGAAACAAGAAATAAAAGAACAAATAAAACTTGAAGTAGAAAAAAAAAAAAGTCAAAGTGGGAATCAATGAAATGGAAAACAGAGAAGCAATAGAGAAAATCAATGAAACTAAAAGCTGATTGTTTAAAAAGATCAATAAAATTGAAAATCCTCTAACAAGACTGATCAGGGAGAAAAGATAGAAGACACAAATGATCAGCATTAAAAATGAGGGAGGTTAAATCACTGTACATTACATAATTATTAAAAAGGTAAAGTAATATCATAAATATTTTGTCCCCAAAATTTGATAAAGTGGATATACTCCTTGAAATAGATAAACCATCCAAGCTGATTCTAAAGAAATAGATGATCTGAATAGTCTTATGTCTATTAAGAAACTATTTGTAGTTAAAAACATTCTCTTTTGGAAATTGTAGGCCCAGTCAGCTTCACTATTGAAGTCTACCAAACATTTAAGGAAAAAAATATATGATTCCATACCAACTCTTATAGAAAATTGAAGAAAATGAATGCTCCCCAATAGATTGTATGAGCTCAACATTATCCTAATCCCCATACCAAAGACATTATAAGAAAGCTTTAAAATCATTTCCCTTATACACATAGATAAAAAATTCTAAACAAAATTTTAGTAAATCAAATCCAACAATATGTTAAAAAGATAATACATCATTTGCTGGTCCTTTTCTTGTTTCTTAAGGTCGAAGCCTGAGGCCATTCAATACAGTATGATATAATTAAGTGAAGAAAGGACAGTTTCATTAAGTGATTCTGGAACATTTGGATATCCACATGCAAGCAAAACGAACTTCAACCCACACTTCATATTGAATATAGAAACTAATTCAGGGGAGGCGCCTGTGGCTGAAAGGAGTAGGGTACTGGCCCCAATGCCAGAGGTGGCAGGTTCAAACCCAGCCCCGGCCAAAAACTGAAAACAAAACAAAACAACAACAACAAAACTAATCCAATATAGACAAGAGCCCTAAAGGTAAAAAATTAAAACTAAAAGTCTTCTAGAAGAAAACCTGGAGAAAATCTTTGCTGCTTGGTTAGACAAAGGTTTCTTAAATATAATACCAAAGCACAATCCTTAAAAAACATGATAAAGTAGATTTCACCAAAATTAGACACTGGAAATTTCTGCCTTCAAAAGATAATTTTTGTTTTAATTAAACTTTTAACTTTGAGATAATAGTCGATTAATAATGCAATTGTAAGAAATAACACAGAGAGATTCTATGTATCCTATATCCAGTTTTCCACAGTGGTAATGCCTTGCAAAATTATAGTTCAAGATCAAAATCAAGATTTTACATTGATGTAGTCAAGATACAGAACATTTCCATCACCAGTGGGATCCCTCATGTTGTCCTTTTATAACCACACTGACCTTCCTCTGCCCTCACCTTCCCTGCTCCTTAACCTTGAATATCACTAATCTGTTCTTTTGTTCCACATTTTTTCAAGAGTTTTATTGAAACGGAATCAGACAGTATGTAAATGCTTGGAGTCGACTTTTTCACTCATCATAACTATCTGGAGATTCATCCATGTTATTGAGTGCATCGATATTATCTTCCTTTTTATTGCTGTGTAGTATTCCATGGTATAGGTAAGCTGCAGTTTGTTTAATCATTCATCCATTGAAGAAGATCTGGGATATTTCCAGTTTGGGGCTGTTATTAAGAAAGTTGCTATAAACATTTGAGAATATAAGTTTTCACTTACCACACTTTTAGAAAAAACATAGAAGAAAAGCTTCGCAGTGGAGAGTTAGACAAAGAGTTCTTACACTTGAAACCAACACATGACCCCATATAAGAAAAAAATAAGAAGTTAGATTTCATCAAAATTAAAAGCTACTGCTCTGCAAAACTCCCTGTTAAGAGGATGAAAAGATGAGCTATAGAATGGGAGAAAATATTTGCTAATTACATACCTAACTAAAGATTAGTATCTAAATATTTAAAGAATTCTTAAAGGTCAAGAATAAAAATATCCCAGAAACAATCCAATTAGAAAATGGTCAAAGGACAAGAAGAGATACTTAACCAGATCAGGGCATAAAAAGGTGTTAGCCTTGAAATCTGCAAATTGATTATTCATCACAGCTCAATTTACATTGCTAAGACAGGGAATCAACCCCAGTCCACCAACCCATGAATGGATTAATAAACTGTGGTATATGTATACCATGGAATACTATTAAATCATAAAAAGATACAGACTTTACATCTTTTGTATTAACCTGGATAGAATTGGAGAACATTCTCTTTAGTAAAGTATCACAAGAATGGAAAAGCAAGTGTCCAATGTACTCAATACTAATATGAAAACAATAGATGAACCAATATACTTCTATACAAGAGAAAAACTCAATTTAATTCAAGTTGGGGAGGAAGGGGGAGGGGAAAGGAGAGTGGGGGGACTGGTGTGCTCTCACCTAATGGGCCCAGTGTAAGGGTATATGGTACAACTTCAGGGTCAGGGGCGCAACTACAACAAGGACCTTACCTAACAAAGGCAAACGTGTAACCTAATTGTTTTGTACCCTCACATTAATCCGAAATAAATAAAGAAATGAATGCAAATTGAAACCATAAAGAGATACCATTGCACACCTACAGGAATGGCTAAAAGAAAACAAACTGACATCAAATTCTGATGAGGATCTGGTGACTCTGGAACTGGAAAATGAATGAATGTAAAATGGTACAACCACTCTGGAGGACGTTTGGTCATTATAATATCCATACCAGTTATGTGCCCTAGGAAATAGGAAGAAAAACCAGCATGACCAGAACTCGGGGCAGGGGCTGAGGACAGGAAGGAGATGGGGAATGAAACTTCTTTGGAGAAAGAGCAGGAGTGAGGTTACCGAGTCTTATAAACTTTTCACAACTTTTTTGTTGATTTTCATTGATGTTTTCCTCTCTTCCCCTGATCTTTTGAATTCTAGAATATGATGGTAAATTATTCATTTAGTCATCAATATACTTGCAGGGGATTCTGCTCCTACTAGCACTTCATTGTTATAGAATAGTAACTATAGTTATTCATTTTTTCCTATTTCAAAAATAACTCATATTTTTGCTGTTTTATCAGTAACTTCTCTGGGTCTTTTAATACCTGGTTCAAAAATAATTCTTTTAATCGATGTTCCACCCATAGGTGCTTTTACCTACATGTATTTGCATTTTCTGCTCTGTGCCACAGCTTCCCTGAGGTGTGCATTTTTTGTTCATTCCTGAAAACAGACCATCATGTTCACCAATCACCTCTCATACCACTGTAGCCTACCATGCCATTATAGTTAAGTTTTGGGGGTTTTTTTGGCCAGGGCTGGGTTTGAACCTGCCACCTTTGGCATATGGGGCCAGGGCCCTACTCTTTTGAGCCACAGGCACTGCCCTAGTTAAGTATTTTTTTAAGAATGCTATAGAACTTGTTTTTTTTTTTGAGACAGAATCTTACCCTATTGCCCTGGGTAAAGTGGCCAGGGCACTTCAGGGCACCTTGGCCTCATAGCTCACAGAAACCTCAAACTTCCAGGATCAAGTAATCCTCATGCCTCAGCCTCCTGAGTAGCAGTGACTACAGGCAGTGCCACAGTGCCAGGCTTTTTTTTTTTTTTTTTTTTTGAGATTGGTCTCACTCTTGCTCAGGCTGGTCTCTAACTCATGAGTGCAAGCAGTCCACCCACCTCAGCCTCCCAGAGTGCTAGGGTTACAGGTATGAGCCGCCGTGCAGGCCTGCCTTACAATTCTTAAAATTTCAACTCTTATTTCTGTCTCTCGATTTCTTCGTGTAGTCCTCTCTTGTAACTCAGAGACACATACACTTGAGTAGATCTCAGAGTTTGATCTCCCGCCTCCATTTTACCAACAAGCTTTTAAATTCACGATCCATTATCCAACCTTTAACAATCTAATATGTGATGTTTCCCCCTCTTAGTGACTTTTTCTTTTAGATAGCCTAACGTTCCACAATAGGGATGTTGGTATTAGAAATGTCCTTGCAGGCTTTGTTAGCAAAAGTTGAAAATAAATTCAAAACCAAATCATCCATAAACTAAGAGTTAGTCATCTCTGAACTTCCAGGTAAACAGAGTTTTAGTTGCAAATCTTTTACACCAAATTTATATTCAAGTCCAAGAAGTAATAAAGATGTTATCGCGAATATTAGCTATTCATCTGTAAGCAAAGTTGCAAATCAAAAAAAGAAATACGGCTTTTTACATTGCTTGATAGAGTGGATCCTGTTTCTATACTCTGCCATCCTCTGTAAAGCTGGCCAGGAGATAACCAAAAGGGAAGCGTGAGACTTTCCCAGCTATTATTAGCTGGGAGCCCTGGCCAAGCTGCTGTCCCCCCAGGCTAGGAGAAAATCTACCTGGCTTCCTCTCTCCTTCCCCTTCAATTGCCAAGTCTGTCCTTTCTCTGTTGAGTCATTGAATGATGGAACAGAGCTTTCTAGTCTAAACATGTTTAAACCTTTCCTTCGCTGTCATCTAATCTGTTACTAACGGGAAAGTGCCTGAGCAGAAGTTCACAGAAACAGCATTTCCCAGGTATTGAATCTGAAAATGCTGATCTGCATGTTGCCATGGAGTTAGTGTCTGCTCACAGTTGCCGTCCTTCAATGGCAGGTAAAGAGCAGTCCAATGATCTAAATTATCTGAAAAAAAGCAAAACGCTTGGTGAGATAATTCATTAGCCTTTGAAATATCCCCATAAGTCAGGGTTTTTTCTTCTTATTACCCAGTAGGTTTTTAAATAAATCTGCCCCAAACAGATATTACTAGCTATTTGCAAGAGCAAAATCCTATTCTTAGGATGCTATGGAGATTCTGTTAATATAATAAAAACATGATTTTCTTTTCATTATCTTAGGAAAGAAGAAACTCTCCATTTAAGAGGAAACTGTTTATAAAAAGAAAATACACCTATGTCTTTAAGTGTCCTATCAATAACACTAAGTATAATAGGGGGAGGGGGGAAGGAGGGGGGAGGGGGAATGTGTGGAGGGAGGGGCATTGGAGGGATCACTTCTGAGGTTTATCTTACAAGGGTACAAGTGAATCTTTCTAAGAGTAGAATGTGAACGCTTTAAAATAATAACTAAGAAAATGACATGAAGGCTATGTTAACCAGTTTGATGGAAGTGTTTTGGATTGTGTGTGAAAACCCCACACTGTACCCCAGAAGTGCATTAATGTACATAGTTACCATTCAATAAAAAAAAAAGGAAAAAAACTAACACTAAGTATTTGATAAGAAAAGACCATCACTGTAGTTGCTTCTTCTAAGGACAAGAGGATAAGACCAGATGTTTTTATTTCCTGTTACCTTGTACACTGCACTGCTTTCCCATTTGAAATTTCTATTACCTTGAAGGTTGCACCAAACCCTGAATAAATAAGCGTCTAAGAAAAAAATAACAAATGTTACCAAAGTGGCAGAAAAATTTATAAAACATACGTATAGACGTGGTAGCCCTGTCTTTTGCTTTCAATGTATAACTTTTATATTCATGAAAGAGAAAAGAGCATGTTGATTAATTAATTGCAAATTACTTCTTGCCATAAAAATCTTTTTAAAGTAATAGGCTAAAAATAAATAAAAGCACAGCAGTGGCCATAAAATGAAAAGTCCACACTTGCCTTTTTCACTTCCATCCCTCCTGGCTCTACCAAGCCCACCCCCCAAAAGTAAAGGGTGTCAGTGACTTCTGTTTTCTGTTGTTGGCTGTCATCAAGGATGGATTTACCCTACACCTAGAGACATTTTAGCTGCACCGTCCTCCAGGTGCATAAGTCCCTTCCCAAGTCCTGGGACTGGCTCATGAGTGGATCCAGACTACATGTGTCCTGAAATTTATACATTTGGGAGCACATGCATTAAACAAAAAGAATATGAATTTATAAATACAAAATTGCCAGGACTCCTCTCAGTGCCTTGTAAGGGGCTCCTGCAAGCAAAGATTCCTGTAGTTTAAGTTTCATTAGATTGAAGTCAGTCCGTCCCTGGGTGCCACTTGTAGATGGACCAACAGCATTAGACAGTACTTGTTGATTCCTACTCAGAAGCAAGAGACTTATCATACCCAACCCGACCTACCAATTCCCCTTTTCTTCATCTGCCTTCTGCTTCTCGTTAATTGTTATTGTTATACTTACAATTAAGGCTTATAGGGACTAAAATTAGAGTTTTAATGCTTTTAAAATCATTCTAAAACCAATAACATATAAAATATTCCTATTGCATATCAAGGAACATACACATACGATATTTATAAATGACATTTTTGCTTCAATCAAGCAATGTAGTGAGGTCCGTAAAGAAATAAATGCATTTGTTTATTCTTAAATTTCACTACTCTAGGAGAACCATCCCAGCATCTTAGATTTATGATATTCTCCATTTTTCTCTAGATTTTTCCTCCTACTTCTTCTGCATCAGATGTAGATGACCTTGCTTCTTATATCCCCTATATTCCTTCTTGTCTTTACACATGTCCTGGGTTAACTCCTTAAATAATGTTTTTATTTTTTTTGAGACAAGAGTCTCACCATGTCGCCTTTTGTGGAGTGCTATAGTGTCACAGCTCACAGCAAACTTAAACTATTGGGACCAACTGATTCTCTTGCTTCAGCCTCCCAAGTAGGTGGCACTACACGTGCCTGCCACAACACCCACCTATTACCAACACCCACCCCCTATTTTTTTGTTGCAGTTGTCATTGTTGATTAGCTGAGCCAGGCTAGGTTTGAACCCGCCACCCTGGGTGTATGTGGCTGGCAGCATAACCACTGAGCTATGGGCTCCAAGCTTCAAATAAATTTTTTTATGTAGTTTTGTAGGAGATTAAGCTCATGAAGTTCTACCAAAATGAAATGACTTCACAGACAATTGCTAGTTTCCGAGAATGTTCTTTATGCAAAACCTTCAAAGATATCTTTAACTTAGTTATCCCTTATACTCTTTACCATAATAACATGTTCTTAGTAAAAGTTTCAAAGAAAATTATGAGAATAAAGGAACAGAACACATGGTAGACATCGTGAGTAATGTTTAATTTATCTCAAAGTAAATGAGATCACTCTGAGATGGAGTGGCCCTGGGTATTGGTTAAAAGGCATGCATTGATATGGCTAAAAGCCAAAAGAACACAGTGGACATGAAACTATTTCACCAGGAGAGTTACTATTTTCTAAATATCTAAGCTTTTCTCCTAAAAGGTTTTTCTTACTCTTTGGTTTGCTCAATATTCAAGTTGGGAACAGCCACGTCTTGTAAGTAGCTCTTAATTCACATCCTCAGAATGACTTCAGCAGTAGAACCAGAATTCTCTCAACAATTCAATACACTAATAGCAGTCACTCTTTCCTATTGAGTGTTTTGTGAAATAAATTGTTTATACTCTGCAAAATGAGGAAAATAGGTCATTCTACCACAATTTAAAAAACCCTTCAAAAATCTGTATTTACAGCATCTAAACAGAGATGACCCTTTTCTTCCTGGCCATTTTCTTAATATTTACAATAATCATTAATGCTGGTGAAAGGAGAAAATACTCTCCCGTGTAACTTTTTATATTTGTGCAAAAAAGTTTTGCTCATGATTTATGATTCCACGGGCATCCACGAGCCCAGCCCTTTTCCTCATGGAGGAGAGAGTGGGCGTGGATAAACCCAAGCTGACACGCCCAGCGTGATTGTTTTCCATGTATTTATTGCTAGTCTGAATAGCTGTCCAGCGGAGAACTGTGTCCTTGCAGGAGTTGTGAGCAGGTTGAAGCAAGGCAGAAGGAGAAGGCTTTGGACTTCTGCTCTGTCACATTTTGACATTTATGTTCCTCTTCCCCTGCCGCCACCCCAGTCCTTACTGCCTTATCCATCTGAATACATTTCAATGCCTAACCATCAATTTAATACGTAGCCCTGTGCGAGGTCATGGAAGAGAACCTGGAAGAATAAAAATAGAAATGCCCAAGTAGTTTACCCTCAAGCCAGGAAGGTGATGGTCCTGGTAAAATTCGAGAACACGGATGCCGGATTGCATGGCGCAGACTGTCAATATGAGTGTTCAGAGAAGGGAGTGCTCACTGTGGGTTGTAATGATGCACTGTTTAGGGTTCTTTGATTGCTAGCAACAGGCACTGACTGTCTAATGCAAGAAAGAAGCGTAGTGCATTGGAAGGAGATCACAATGTCCTTAGAAAATCTGCAGGAAGACTAAAAGAGCTACCCACAAATGACAGAACCCAAGGGCTACACTGCCTGAACTGCTTGTGTTGGAAGAAAGCTGACCTTGAAATAATTATGCTCCACCTGTTTTTCCATTCTTGTGTCTCTTCACTCACCTATTAAAATCCCAGCAGAGAATGTGACTGTTCTAAGTCATACGACAGCTCCTGGTAGACGAGGGCATCTTGGTTTACAACTCACAAAAATTAAATATGGTTCCTACATTTGCCTATGATGGGATGAGCAGGGGTGGGCTAATACAAAAGCCAACTATTTTGAAAGCATCAGTCTGTGAATTACCCGTCTTTTCTTAATTATACCTCTGTTCTTGAAATCACAAAATGATAGTCCAGGGAATGCAAATCTAAAGAGATTTCCCACAATAGTTACAATTTCAATTGAACAACACCTCTTACCATTCTGGATGATGGTTCTGAAGTCAACAGGTGTGGATTGAAATTCTGCCTTAGGTGTTCAGTGACTGTTTTATCTTGGGTAAATTAATTCCTATACCTCTGCAGTTTTCTGCTTTGCAGGATTATTGTAGGGATTAAGAACAATTTACATAAGAGTTTATCACAGATATGCCAAAAATAAATGGAGGCATTTGTATAATTATTGACTAAACAAATGAATCTAGAGTGAGCATAAGTGGTGAGGCAGATAAGACCCCAATTTTCTATTAAATAAGCTTTCTCAGGCTTTGGTCCACATTTGCTAAAAAAATATTAATCCAACTCATCTACTTCAAATCCTTTATAAGTATAAATTATTTTCAATAGAAAAAAAAACAGAGATATGTATTAGCAGTTTCTAAAATGATTTATGGGAGAAGGTCTCATTTAACACAGCCTTGTTTTTAAGGACCTACTCATCCACCTGATTTTTGTTTTGTTTTGCATGTTATTTACAAAAGTATAGCATGTCACCTGCTGCTATTAATTAGAAGGTGTCCTTGAGCACTGTTCTATTTAACCCACTGAGTACTACATTCTGAGTTTCCTGTGCACTGTTATGTTTGAGCATTTATAACCCTAAAGTTGAAAAGTAGGCAAAGAAAGGGGCTTTGTGTGGGTAGTAGTAATTATTATTGATCTTTACCATGGGAAGCTAGGGCTCCTGCTGCAAAATGAAGATGGGGAGATAGACATACATCTGGGACCTACGGGATATCTACAAGGTATTCACTAAGCGTCTCTTGGTCTTACTATACCCAGTGAAAATTCTGAACGGAAAATCGCAGCAACCACAGTCTGACAAGCAGAAGGGAATCCAGGCCACAAACCCCTGAGGGATGAAGGTCTGGGTTGCCCTATAAAGCAAATGAGGTGAGCCGGCCAAGGTGCATGCCCAGAGTGAGAAAAATTCAAAGAGTGGTGGTAGAAGAGGAAGATAAGTAATATCAATTATGGCCTTGGAATCGAGGGCAGGAGACTGTGGGCCACAGCTTGTTTCACTAACTTTCTTGCATTTAGACTTTGCAAAGTTTCCAGCTGGCTACCATATTGAAGGCGATTCTTTAACTGTCTGGTCGTCAGTGAAAGACAGTAAGCAGATATGTGTAAACCTACCCTCAAAGGCAGAGAGAGCTGAGAGGCCAAAGAAAGGCTGTTGAATCCAGTTTCTTGGAAAGTACATTCAATAGGGACTTTGTGAATGGAAGTGATTATCATGGGTGGCCATGAGATGCTTGATCTCCCACTTACCCTCCAGAAAGTATTTCTTACGTAGCGAGCTTTTAGTGTAAAGACATGGGCAAGCAGGTCATGCCTTGGACTTTCTTGGGAAATCATGACCCCTGGGAGATTAGATAAGTGCGGCTGGCATTGCTTACAGACCTTGCTACAGAGCACCTTGGGATGCAGGGTCCAACATTCATCATCATGACAGTTTCACTTCAAGATGGAGTCACTCTTGCTACATAATCATCTGTGTTCCTACAGAAAGCATAAAAGATGGGAGCAGTAGGCACAAAGAAGGGACTGCATTGGAATAGCTCTTGTGTGCTACCCTCTAATCCTCTTATTTTGGCTTTAACTGAGGAGGCAAATTCTCACAAAGGCTTCAACCAGATTCTCTGAGGTGCAACCCGGCAGCACATTGCAACAGACCAACATCAGTTTCCTCTTGTTCCTACTGGAGGAATGCCTGGTCATTATCTATCCACAGGAACTCTCAGCATTCACGCTTCTCTGTGACCTTGTCCTTGACTGATGGGAAACTACTTGATGAACAAATGCCTCTCCTTTTCTTCTCTCCCCTCGCCCCGCCCCCGTGGTTCTGAGATGCATCTCACGAGGCTCTCAGATGTTCCTGCAGAATTGAGCTCCCTGTCATCTAAAAGTGGTGGTCAAATCAATACGCCTTCCTCTATTAGCTTTCTCTTCTCCTTTCCCCTTTGACAGTCAATGCCGACCCCTGGAATCACGCTTCCAAAATAAATTACTCTCAGATAAACTCTCCTCTGGGTTGATATGTTTACCCTATTTGTTTATTTATAATTACTTTTAAACTGCACAAATAAAAGTGAATATATCTGGAATATTTGAAAGCAAATATCTGACATCATCATTTCATCTATAAATAGATCAATATCTATCTCTAATACATAAGACCTTTAATATTAAGGCTACAATCCCATTGTCACATCCCCAGAATTAACACTATTTCCTTAGTGTTATCTAACATATAACATGCGTTGTTTTTTCCGACTGTCTTGTAAATGTCATTTCATAGCATATGGGAGGTAGGATTGTAAGGAGTTGCACCATGTATTCGGTCCACATATCTCTTATAACTGTCCTAATCCACAGTAGTTTCTCTTTCTTTCCCTCTCTCTCTTGCATTTACTTATTGAAGAAATTGGGTTACTTGCCTTGCAGAATTTTTCACATTCTGGATTTAGCTGATTGTTTCCCCAAGATCCACTTTACATATTAACCTTTTAAAAATATAGAGAAGCATCATTTCTTTCTTTTTTTTTTTTTTGAGATGGAGCCTCAAGCTGTCCCCTGGGTAGAGTGCCGTGGCATCTCAGCTCACAGCAACCTCCAACTCCTGGGCTCAAGCGAGTCTCCTGCCTCAGCCTCCCAAGTAGCTGGGACCACA